>SJYD01055591.1:0-53695 GCA_006408635.1 Nanger granti
ACAACAAGGGACCCGCTGCGACTCAACAGAGCCCTGTTTGCCCCTGTTAAGATCCAGAAGATTGTCCCTTTACCTGACCTTTAAGGTTAGGTTCCCTGGGATTTGCTCAAATACCAAGAGGATGTGCTACCAACAGGAAAGACGGGAGGAGCATCAGGGATTGGGGCACCATTCCCCAAGACCCAGAAATACCTAGCCCACTGAAGATGAAATTGACTGACCCGCACTGCCTTGACTGTCACCCCGAAGCTCGACGCACGACACTCTGGCAGGTTTGACAGCATTCTGGACCTCGAGGGCAAGCCACAGATCCCTCTGTCCGCTCGAATGAAGCCTGACACTGCTGCTGCAGCTGATCAGGCAAGTAGCCGTGCACGTTTCTAGGCGAGATAAAGCCTGTCTCCTTTGTGGGAGCCTCAGGGGTACCCCAAGACCTAGGTCAGGACGGTCGAGGAAATCTCAGGCTCAGGCCTCAGCAAAAGTCGAAGACTGAGCACAGAGACGATTAGGGAGTAATCCCCAGAGGAGCCTGGCAACTGGCACGGAGACTTGCCTTCCTGAGGCCACAGGGGGGAGTGCCTGGGGTCCCCGTCGTAACTCGAGGACCCAGCCACAACTTGAGAAAAAACAAAAAATCCTCTCCTGCAAAAGTTTGAGTACCTTGTCCACTGTGGCGTCTTGACGGAAATCACCCATTCTCTCTTAAAGTCCAGGAGGGTCCTTTACCTTCTTCCTGTGACCCATGAAGTTTCCGCCCCACCCGACCCCACTAGAGAGGAACACCGAGTGTCCTGCCAAGAATGAAAAGGAGCCCCGTTATCCCCTGCTGAGCTCCAGATGAGGACTGGCATGGAGACTGGCCTTCCTGAGGCCACAGGGAGGAGTGCCTGGGGTCCCCGTCGTAACTCGAGAGGACCCCGCCACAACTTGAGAAAAACCAAAAAGTCCTCTCCTGCAAAAGTTTGAGTACCTTGTCCACTGTGGCTACTTGAGGGAAATCACCCATTCTCTCTAAAGTCCAGGAGGGTCGTTAGCCTTCTTCCTGTGACTCATGAAGTTCCCGCCCCACCCGTCCCACTAGAGAGGAACACCGAGTGTCCTGCCAAGAATGAAAAGGAGCCCCGTTATCCCCTGCTGAGCTCCAGATGAGGGTCCATTTCCTGATCTGTCGGGAAAGGGTTCCCAGTGNCTGTGACTCATGAAGTTCCCGCCCCACCCGTCCCACTAGAGAGGAACACCGAGTGTCCTGCCAAGAATGAAAAGGAGCCCCGTTATCCCCTGCTGAGCTCCAGATGAGGGTCCATTTCCTGATCTGTCGGGAAAGGGTTCCCAGTGCTCCCGTCACATGCCAACAGGAGACACTCACACCAGGACAGTCGGGGGAGCATTAGAGTTCTTGCCACCATTCCCTAAGACCCCCAAATACCTCGTTCACTCCAGATGAACCTGACTGCCCCGTACTCCGTCGACTGTAACCCCGAGGCTCGAAGCCTGACACACTGGCACGTGTGACAGCCCTGGGTTCAAGTCACAGTTCCCTGTGTCCACTCGACGGGTAGCCTTAACTGCCATTGCAAGAAGTGTCCAGGCGAGATGAGACCTCTTTCCTCTGTGGGGCACTCAGGGGTACACTAAGACCTAAGTCAGTACGGTCGAGGAAATTTCAAGCTACGGCCTCAATAAAAGTCAAGGACTGAGCAACGAGACGATTAGGGAAGAATCCCCAGAGGCGCCTGGCAACTGGCACGGAGACTGTCCCATCCCGAGTCCACGGGGTGAATCCCTGGGGTCCCCGTTGTAACTCGAGAGGACCCCGACACATCTTGAGAAAAACCAAAAGATTCTCCCCTGCAAGCGGTGTGAGGACCTCGTCTGCTGTGGCATCTCGGGGGAAAGAACCTCTTCTCTCTTAGACCAAAAAGCTGTCGTTCACCTTCCTCCTGTGACCCAAGAATTTACTCCCGATGCCCGTCCTCACTTGTGGGGAACACCGAGGGTCCCGCCATGATTGTAAAGTAGCCCTAGTTGCCTGCTTGGTTCCAGATGAGGGCCTCTTTCCTTCTCTCTCGGAAAAACTTTCCCAGCATTTCCCTCACATCCCAACAGGAGACACTCGAACCAGGACTGATGGGAGCAGCCTCAGGGGTCTTGCTACCACTTCCCAAGACTCCCAAATACCTCCATCACTCCAGATGAACCTGGCTGCCCTGCACTGGGTCGACAGTCACCCCGAGGCTCAAAGCCTGACACACTGGCACCTGTGACAGACCTGGGTGGTATTTCGAGGTCAAGTCACAGATCCCTGTGTCCACTCGACGGGGAGCCTTTCACAGCTGCTGCAGCTGCGGAGGCAAGCACAAGTGTACGTCTCCAGGGAAGAAGAAACCTTACTTTCCTGTGAAGGCTCCAAGGGAACCTCAAGATTTATGTCAGCTTTGGCGAGGAAAGCTTAGGTCCCAGGTTCACCACCAGACGAGGACTGAGGACTCTGCGTTGATTGGGGAGGAATCCCAAAAGGCATATGGCAACTGGCAAGAAGACTGGCATCTCCTGAGGCCACAGTGGCAGGTCCATGGTCTTCCCGTCGTTACTAGAAACCCTGCCGCAACTCAAGAAATAACAGTAGCTTCGCCATTGCAAGCGGGGTGAGGCACTTATTCACTGAGGCATCTCTGGGGAAATCATTCCTTCCCTCTTGGACCTCAAAGGGCTCTTTCACCCCCTTGCTGGGACCTAGAAACTTCCCTGCCCTACGGGTCTCAACCAGAGAGAAACAACAAGGTATCTGCTGCGACTCAACAGAGCCCGGTTTGCCCCTGCTAAGATCTAGATGATCGTCCCCATTCCAGACCCTTACAGAAAGGTTCCCTGGGGCTTCACTCGAATACCAAGAGGGGGTGATCACAACAGAAATGTCAGGGGGAGTATTAGGGGTTCGGCCACCTTTCACCAAGACCCCCAAATGCCTTGTCCACTGCAATGAACTACACTGCCCGCAATGACTCGACTGTCACCCGAGACTCAAAGCACGGAACAATGGCACGTGTGACAGCACTTTGGATCTCGAGGGCAAGCCACAGATCCCTCTGTCCACTCGACGTGGAGACTGACACTGCTGCTGCAGCTGGACAGGCAAGTAGCCATGCACATGTCCAGGTGAGACGGAACCTGTCTCCTCTGCGGGGGCCTCAGGGGAACCCCCAAGACCTAGGAAGGACTGTCGAATCAAGATCAGGCACTGGCTTCAGCACAAGTCGAGGCCAGGGAACCCAGAGACGATTAGGGAGGATTTCCCAGAGGTGACGGGCAACTGGCACGGAGACTGTCCTCTCCTGAGGGCACAGGGCCGGGTCCATGTTCTCCCCGTCGTACCTCTAGAAACCCCGCCACAACTCGAGAAACACCAGTAGCTTCTCCATTGCAAGCGGGGTGAGGCACTTATCCACGGAGGCATCTCTGGGGAAGTCACTCCTTTCCTTTTGGATCTCGAAGGGATATTTTCACCCGCTTCTTCTGACCCAGGAATTTCCCCACCCTAATTATGTCAACTCGAGAGGATCCATAAGACATCCGAGAGATTCAACAGAGCCATGTTTGCACATGCTAAGCTCCAGATGATCGTCCCCTTTACTGCCTCTTAGAAAAGGTTTCCCTGGATCTTCGCTCGAATACCAAGAGGAGGTGCTCGCAACAGAAAAGTAGGGAGGAGCATCAGAGTTTCTGCCATCATTCACCAAGACCCCTAAATGCCTTGTCCACTGCAGATGATCTTGACAGCCCCAAACTGCCTTGGCTGTCACCCCGAGGCTCAATGCACGACACCCAGGTACGTGTGTCAGCACTTTGGACCTCGAGAGCAAGCCACAGATCGCTAGTGCGCTCGACACGGAGCTAGACCCTGCTGCTGCAGCTGGTCAGGCAAGTCGCCGTGCACGTGTCCAGTGAGACGAAGATTGTCTCCTCTGTCGGAGCCTCAGCGGAACCCCCCAAAACTAGGTCAGGACGGTCGAGGGAAGCTCAGGCACTGGCCTCAGCACAAGTCGAGGACAGGGCACACTGAGAAGATTGGGGAGGAATCCTCAGAGGTGACGGGCAACTGGCACGGAGACTGTCGTCTCCTGAGGCCAAAGTGGCGCCTCTCTGGGCTGCCCGTCGTAACTTGACAAACCACAGCACAACTCGAGAAAATCCAGAAGCTTCTCCTTTGCGAGTGGGGTGAGGCCCTTATCTGATTCGGCGTCTGGTGGGAAATCACCCCTTCCCTCTTGGACCTCGAAGGGCTCATTCACTCCCTTGCTGTGATAAAAGGAGTTCCCTGCCACAAATGTTGCACCCAAGAGAAACCCCAGTGGACCCGATGCGACTCAAGAGGAGCCCAGTTTGCACTTGCTAAGCTCTAGATAATAGGCCCTTTTCCTGCTCCTTAGTATAAAGTGTCCTGGGACTCCCTTCGCATCCCCAAAGGAGATGCTCACAGTAGGAAGATAGGGAGGAGCATCGGGGTTTCTTCCACCATTCTCAAGGACACCCAAATGACTTGTCCACTGCAGATGAACCTGTCTGCCCTGCACTGCCTTGACTGTCACCACGAGGCTTGATGCCAAAAACACCTACACGTGTGACAACACTTTGGGCCTCGAGGGCAAGCCACAGTTCCCAGTGTCCACTCGACAGGGAGACTGACACTGCTGCTGCAGCTAGTCAGGCAAGAAGCCGTGCACGTGTCCAGGCGAGACGAGGCCTGTCTCCTCTGTGAGTCCCTGAAGGTTATTCCAAGACCTAGGTCTGGGCGGTCGAGGAAAGCACAGGCTCCGGCTTCAGCAAGGATCGAGGACTGAGCACGGAGACAACTAGGGAAGAATCACCATAGGCGTCTGGCCACTGGCACGGAAACTGTCCAATCTTGAGTGCACAGGGGCGAGTCCCTGGGTTCCCTGTTTTAACTCGAGAGGACAACCCCACAACTTGAGAAAAATCAAAAGATTTTCCCCTGCAAGTGGGGTGAGGACCTCGCCTGCTGTGGCATCTCGGGGGAAAGAACCTCTTCGCTCTAGGACCTCCAAAATGTCGTTCATCTTCTTGCTGTGACCCAAGAAGTTTCTTGCGCCACCCGTCCTCACTCGAGGGGAACACCAAAGTTGCCGCCATGAATGTAAAAGATCCGCAGTATCCCTGCTAAGCTCCACATGAGTGGCCCTTTCCTGCTCTGTCTGGAAAGGGTTCTCAGGTACCCTCACATCCCATCAGGAGACACTCGAACCAGGACTGTCGGGAGCAGCATCAGGAGTCTTGCTACCATTCTCCAAGACTCCAAAATACCTCGTTCACTCCAGATGAACCTGATTTCCCTTCACTGGGTCTACTGTCACCCTGAGGCTCGAAGCCTGACACACTGGCACGTGAGACAGACCTGGGTGGATCCTCGAGGTCAAGGCACAGATCCCTGTGTCCACTCGACGGGGAGTCTTTCTCATTTCTGCAGCTGCAGGAGCAAGCAGAAGTGTACGTCTCTAGTCATGACGAGGCCTGACTTTCCTGTGGGGGCTTCATGGGAACCCCAATATTTATGTCAGCATTGACGAGGTAAGCTCCGATACCAGCTTCAGCACCAGAAGAAAACTGAGGATTCAGCGATGATTGGGGAGGAATCCCCAAAGTCGCATTGCAACAGACAAGAAGACTGGCCTCTCCTGAGGGCACATGTGCGGATCTAAGGGCTACCCGTCGTAATTGGAGAAATCACGCCACAATTCGAGAAATACCAGAATCTTCTCCCTTGCAAGAGAGATGAAATCCTTATCCACTGCAGCATCTCTGGGGAAGTCATTCCTTCCCTCTTGGACCTCAAAGGTCTCTTTCACCCCCTTGCTGGGACCCAGGAATTTCCCTGACCTACGCATCTCAACCAGAGACTAACAACAAGGAATCTGCTGCGACTCAACAGAGCCCTGTTTGCCCCTGCTAAGTTCTAAATGATCGTCCCCTTTCCGGACACTTAAAGAAAGGTTCCCTGGGGTTTCACTCGAATACCAAGAGGGTGTGATCACAACAGGAATGTCAGGGGGAGTATTAGGGGTTCGGCGACCATTCACCAAGACCCCCAAATGCCTTGTCCACTGCAGATGAACTAGACTGAACCTCAATGCCTCGACTGTCACCCCGAGACTCAACGCATGGCACACAGGCAAGGGTGACAGCACTTTGGACCTCGAGGACAAGCCAGAGATCTTTCTGTCCACTCGACATGGATCCTGACACTGCAGTTGCAGCTGAACAGGCAAGTAGCCAAGCACATGTCCAGGTGAGATGGAACCTGTCTTCTCTGTGGGGGCCTCAGGGGAACCCCCAAGAGCTAGGTCAGGACTGTCGAGGCAAGATCAGGCACTGGTCTCAGCACAAGTCGAGGACAGGACACCCAGAGACTATTGGGGAGGATTTCCCAGAGGTGACGGGCAACTGGCACGGAGACTGTCCTCTTTTGAGGGCTCAGGGGCGGGTCCATGGTCTCCCGGTCGCACCTCTGGAAACCCCGCCGCAACTCGAGAAACACCAGTAGCTTCTCCATTGCAAGCAGGGTGAGGCACTTACCAGTGAGGCATCTCTGGGGAAATCACTCCTTCCCTTTTGGATCTCGAAGGGGTTTTTCACCCCCTTCCTCTGACCCAGGAATTTCCCCACCCTAACCGTATCAACTCGAGAGGAACGATAAGACATCGGTGCGATTCAACAGAGCCATGTTTGCACCTGTTATGCTCCAGATGATCGTCCCCTTTACTGCCCCTTAGAAAAAGTTTCCCTGGATCTTCGCTTGAATACCAAGAAGAGGTGCTCACAACAGAAACGTATAGAGAAGCATCAGGGTTTCGGCCATCATTCACCAAGACCCCCAAATGCCTTGTCCACTGCAGATGAACTTGACAGCCCCAAACTGCCTTGGCTGTCACCCCGAGGCTCAACGCACGACACCCTGGTACGTGTGTCAGCACTTTGGACCTCGAGAGCAAGCCACAGATCGCTAGTGCACTCGACATGGAACCTGACACTGCTGCTGCAGCTGGTCAGGAAAGTCGCTGTGGACGTGTCCAGGTGAGACGAAGACTGTTTCCTCTGTCGGAGCCTCTGTGGAACCCCCATGACTTAGATCAGAATGGTCGAGTGAAGCTCAAGCACAGGCCTGATCACAAGTTATGGACAGGGTTCACTTAGACGAGTGGGGAGGATTCCTCAGAGGTGACTGGTAACTGGCACGGAGACTATCCTCTCCTGAGGCCACAGGCTTGTGTCTCTTAGCTCCCCTTCTTAACTCGAGATACCACGACTCAATTCGATAAACAGCAGAAGCTTCTCCTTTGCAAAAGTTATGAGGACCTTATATGATCCGGCGTCTCTTGGGAAAACACCCCTCCCCGCTAAGACCTCGAAGGGCTCCTTCACTACCTTGATGTAACACAAAGGGTTCCCGGCCACAACCTTCGTACACAAGAGGAACCTCAGTAGACCCGCTGCGACTCAAGAGGAGCAGAGTTTGCCCCTGCTAAGATCTAGATGATAGTGCCTTTTCCTGCTCCTTAGTAAAAAGTGTCTTGGGGCTCCTGTCGCATCCCAAACGGAGGTGCTCGCAATAGGAACGCTGGGAGGATCATCTGGAGTTTGGCCACCATTCTCCAAGGCCCCCAAATGCCTTGTCCACTGCAGATGAACTTGTCTGCCCTGCACTGCCTTGACTCTCACCCCGAGGCTCGAAGCCGAAAACATCTGCACGTGTGACAGCACTTTGGCCTGGAGTTCAAGCCACAGATACCTGTGTCCACTCAAGATGGAGCCTGACACTGCTGTTGCAGCTAATCAGGCAAGTCGCCGTGCACGTGTCTAGTGAGATGAAGACTGTCTCCTCTGTCGGAGCCTCAGCGGAACCCCAAAGACCTAGGTCAGGACGTTCGAGGGAATCTCTGGCACTGGACACAGCACAAGTCGAGGACAGGGCACACTGAGAAGATTGAGGAGGAATCCTCAGAGGTGACGGGCAATTGGCACGAAGACTGTCGTTTCCTGAGATCAAAATGGCGTGACACTGGACTCACCGTCGTACCTCTAGAAACCACGCCACAACTCGAGAAATACCAGAAGCTTCTCCATTGCGAGTGGGGTGAGGCCCTTATCTAATCCGGCGTCTCGTAGAAAATCACACCTTCCCTCGTGGACCTTGAAGGGCTCATTCACTCCCTTGCTGTGACAAAAGGAGTTACCTTCCACAAACGTCGCACCAAAGAGGAACCCCAGTGGACCAGATGCGAATCTAGAGGAGCCCAGTTTGCAACTGCTAAGCTCTAGATAATAGCCCCTTTTCCTTCTCCTTAGTATAAAGTGTACTGGGACTCCCTTCACAACCCAAAAGCAGATGCTCACAATAGGAACCTAGGAAGAAGCATCGGGGTTTCATCCACCATTCTCAAGGACACCCAAATGACTTGTTCACTGCAGATGAACCTGTCTGCCCAGCACTGCCTTGACTGTCAACCCGAGGCTTGACACCGAAATCACCTACATGTGTGACAACACTTTGGGACTCGAGGGCAAGCCACAGTTCCCTGTGTCCACTCGACAGGGAGCCTGACACTGCTGATGCAGCTGGTCAGGCAAGTAGCCGTGCACGTGTCAGGCGAGACGAGGTATGTCTCCTCTGTGGGTCCCTGAGGGTTAATCCAAGACCTAGGTCAGGGCAGTCGAGGAAAGCTCAGGCTCTGGCCTCGGCAAAGATCGAGGACTGAGAACCGAGATGAGTAGGGAAGAATCCCCATAGGCGTCTGGCCACTGGCACGGAAACTGTCCAATCTTGAGTGCACAGGGGCGAGTCCCTGGATTCCCTGTTGTAACTCGAGAGGACACCACCACAACTTGAGAAAAACCAAAAGATTTTCCCCTTCAAGGGGGTGAGAACCTCGTCTGCTGTGGCATCTCGGGGGAAAGAACCTCTTCGCTCTTGGACCTCCAAAGTTTCGTTCATCTTCTTGCTGTGACCCAAGAAAATTCTCACGCTACCCGTCCGCACTCGAGGGGAACACCAAAGTTCTCGCCATGAATGTAAAGGAGCCCCAGTATCCCTGCTGAGCTCCACATGAGTGGCTCTTGCCTGCTCTGTCTGGAAAGAATTCCCAGATTTCCCTCCCATCCCAACAGGAGACACTCAAACCAGAAATGTCGGGAGCAGTATCATGGGTCTTGCTACCATTCTCCAAGACTCCAAAATACCTCATTCAATCCAGATGAACCTGATTGCCCTTCACTGGGTCTACTGTCACCCTGAGGCTCGAAACCTGACACACTGGCACTTGTGACAGACCTGGGTGGATCCTCGAGGTCAAGGCACAGATCCCTGTGTCCACTCGACGGGGAGTCTTTCACATTTCTGCAGCTGCAGGAGCAAGCACAAGTGTACGTCAATAGTCATGACGAGGCCTGACTTTCCTGTGGGGGCTTCTGGGAACCCCAATAATTATGTCAGCATTGGCGAGGTAAGCTCACATACCAGCTAGAGCACCAGACGAAAACTGAGGATTCGGCGATGACTGGGGAAGTATCCCCAAATTAGAATGGCAACTGACAAGAAGACTGACCTCTTCTGTGGGCAGAGGTGCGGGTCTATGGGCTAACCATTGTAACTCGAGAAACCACGTCACAATTCGAGAAATACCAGAATCTTCTCCCTTGCAAGCGGGTGAGATCCTTATCCACTGCGGCATCTCTGGGGAAATCATTCCTTCCCTCTCGGACCTCAAAAGGCTCCTTCACCCCCTTGCTGGGACCCAGGAATTTCCCCGCCAACGGGTCTCAACGTGAGAGGAACAACAAGGAATCTGCTGCGACTCAACAGAGCCCTGTTTGCCCCAGCTAAGATCTAGATGATTGTCCCCTTTCCGGACCCTTAGAGAAAGGTTCCCTGGGGTTTCACTCAAATACCAAGAGGGGGTGATAACAACAGGAATGTCGGTGGGAGCATTAGGGTTTCTGCCACAATTCACCAAAACCCCCGAATGCCTTGTCCACTGCAGATGGACTAGACTGCCCCGCAATGCCTCGACTGTCACCCCGAGACTCAAAGCACGGCACACTGACACGTGTGACAGCACTTTGGACCTCGAGGGCAAGCCACAGAGCCCTCTGTCCGCTCGACATGGAGCCTGATACTGCTGCTGCAGCTGGACAGGCAAGTAGCCATACAAATGTCTAGGTAAGACGGAACCTGTCTCCTCTGCGGGGGTCTCAGGGGAACCCGCAAGACCAAGGTCAGGACTGTCGAGGCAAGATCAGGTACTGGCCTCAGCACAAGTCGAGGCCAGGGCACCCAGAGACGATTGGGGAGGATTTCCCAGAGGCGACGAGCAACTGGAACGGAGACTGTCTTCTCTTGAGGTCACAGGGGCGGGTTCATGGTCTCCGGGTCGTACCTCTAGAAACCCGGCCGCAACTCGAGAAACAACAGTAGTTTCTCAATTGCAAGCGGGGTGAGTCCCTTATCCACTGAGACATCTCTGGGGAAATCACTTCTTCCCATTTGGATCTCGAAGGGATCTTTCACCCCCTTGCTGTGACCCAGGAATTTCTCTGCCCTACCCCTATCAACTCGAGAGGAACGATAAGATATCCGCGCGATTCAACAGAGCCCTGGTTGCCCCTGCTAAGCTTCAGATGATCATGCCCTTTACTGCCCCTTAGAGAAATTTCCCTGGAGCTTCGCTGGAATACAAAGAGAAGGTGCTCTCAACAGAAAAGTCGGGGGGAGCATCAGGGTTTTGGTCACCATTCATCAAGAACCCCAAATGCCTTCTCCACTGCAGATGAACTTGACAGCCCCACACTGCCTTGACTGTCAACCCGACTCTCGACCCACGACACCTTGGCACGTGTGACAGCACTTCCGACCTCGAGAACAAGCCACAGATCACTCTGTCCTCTCGACATGGAGCCTGACAGTGCAGCTGCAGCTGGTCAGGCAAGTCGCTGTGCACGTGTCCCGGTGAGACGAAACCTGTCTCCTCTGTCGGAGCCTCAGCGGAAACCCGAGGACCTAGGTAAGGACGGTCGAGTGAAGCTCAGGCACTGGCCTGAGCACAAGTCGAGTACAGGGTACACTGAGACGATTGGGGAGGAATCCTCAGAGGTGACTGTCAACTGGCACGGAGATTGTTCTCTCCTGAGGCCACAGGGTTGCCTCCCTTGGCTCTCCGTCATCACTCGAGAAACCATGCCAAAGTTGAGAAACACTAGAAGCTTCTTCTTTGCAAAAGGTATGAGGCCCTTATCTGATCTGGCGTTTCTTGGGAAATCACCCCTCCCCGCTAAGACATCGAAGGGCTACTTCACTCTCTTGATGTAACACAATGAGTTCCCGGCCACAACCGTCGGACACAAGAGAAACCCCAGTAGACCCGCTGCGACTCAAGAGGAGCCCAGTTTGCCCCTGCTAAGCTCTAGATGATAGTGCCTTTTCCTGCTCCTTAGTATAAAGTGTCCTGGGGTTTCTGTTGCACCCCAAAGGGAGGTGCTCACAGTAGGAACGTTGGGAGGATCATCTGGGATTTGGCCGCTATTCTCCAAGATCCCCAAATGCCTTGTCCAATGCAGATGAACTTGTCTGCCCTGCACTGCTTTGACTGTCACCTCGAGGCTCGACGACCAAAACACCTGCCCGTGGAACAGCACTTTGGGCCTGGAGTTCAAGCCACAGATCCCTGTATCCTCTCAACATGGAGCCTGACACTGCTGTTGCAGCTGGTCAGGCAAGTAGCCGTGAACGTGTTCAGGCGAGACCAGGAGTGTCTCCTATGTGGTGCCCTCAGGGGTACACCAAGACCTAAGTCAGAACGGTTGAGGAAAGCTCAGGCTCTGGCTTCAGCCAAAGTCGATGACTGAGCACCGAGATGATTAGGGACGAATCCGCATAAGCGTTTGGCAACTGACATGGAAACTGTCCAATCTTGAGTGCAAAGGGGCGAGTCACTGGGTTCCCCGTTAAACTCAAGAGGACCTCGCCACAACTTGAGAAAAACCAAAAAGTTTTCCCCTCCAAGCGGGGTGAAGACGTCATCTGCTGTGGCGTCTCGGGGTAAAGTACGTCTTCTCTCTTGGACCTCCAAAGTGTCATTCAACTCCTTGCTGTGACCCAAGAAGTTTCTCGCGCCGCCAATCCTCACTAGAAGGGCACAACTAGGGTCCAGCCATGAATGTAAAGGAGCCCCAGTATCCCTGCTGAGCTCCAGATGAGGGGCCCTTTCCTGCTCTGTAGGGAAAGAGTTCCCAGCACTTCCCTCACATCCCGAGAGGAGACACTCTAACCAGGATTATCGGGAGCAGCATCCCGGGTCTTACCACCATATCCAAGATAGCCCAATACCGTGTTCACTCCAGATAAACCTGACTGCCCTGCACTGGGTAGACTGTCACACTGAGGCTCGAAGCCTGACATACTGACACGTGTGACAGACCTGGGTGGATCCTCGAGGTCAAGGCACAGATCCCTGTGTCCACACTATGGGGAGCCTGTCACAGCTGCTGCAGCTAGAGGAGCAAGCGCAAGTGTACGTCTCCAGTCAAGACGAGGCCTGACTTTCCTGTGGGGGCTTCATGGGAACCTCAAGATTTATGCAACGATGGGCGAGGTAAACTCACGTACCAGCTTCAGCACCAGACGAGGACTGAGGTCTCAGCGGTGACTGGCGAGGAATCTCCAAAGGTGCATGGCAACTGGCAAGAAGACTGGCCTCTCCTGAGGACACAGGGGTGGGTTCATGTGCTCCCCGTCGTAACTCCAAAAGCCCCGCCACAAGTAGAAAAATAGCAGAAGCTTCTCCCTTGCAAGCGGGGTTAGGCCCTTATCCGCTGCGACATCTCTGGGGAAATCATTCTTTTTCTCTTCGACATCGAAGGGCTCTTTCACCCCTTGCTGTGACAAAGGAATTTCCCCGCACTACCTGCCTCAACTGTAGAGGAACAACAAGGGATCCGCTGTGACTCAACAGAGCCCTCTTTGCCACTGCTAAGCTCCAGGTGATCGTCCCCTTTCCTGCCCCTTAGGGAAAGGTTCCCTGGAGCTTCAGTCGAATATCAAGAGGAGATGCTCGCAACAGAAAAGTCGGGAGTAGCATCAGGGGTTTGGCCACCATTCATCAAGACTCCCAAATGCCTTGTCCACTGCAGATGAATTGACAGCCCCGCACTGCCTTGACTGTCATCCCGAGGCCTCGACACACGACCCACTGGAACGTGTGGCAGCACTTTGGACCTCGAGAGCAAGCCACATATCACTCTGTCCGCTCGACATGGAGCCTGTCACTGTTCCTGCAGCTGGTCAGGCAAGAAGTGGTGCACGTGTCTAGGTGAGACGAAGCCTGTTTCCTCTGTTGGGCACTGAGGGGTACACCAAGACATAGGTCAGGACGGTCGAGGAAATCTCAGGCTCCGGCCTCAGTAAAAGTCGAAGACTGAACACCGAGATGATTAGGGAAGAATCCCCAGAGGCTCCGGACAACTGGCACGGAGACTGTCCAATCCTGAGTACACAGGGGCGAGTCCCTGGGTTCCCCATTGTAACTCGAGAGGACCCAGTCATATCTTGAGAAAAACCAAACATCCCAACTGGAAACAATCGAAACAGGACTGTCGGGAGCAGCTTCAGGGGTATTGCTACCGTTACCCAATACCCCCAAATACCTTGTTCACTCCAGATGAACCTGATTGCCCTACACTGGGACTACTGTCACCCTGAGGCTCGAAGCCTGACACACTGGCACCTGTGACAGACCTGGGTGGATCCTCGAGGTCAAGGCACAGATCTATGTGTCCACTCGATGGGGAGTCTTTCACATTTCACATTTCTGCAGCTGCAGGAGCAAGCACAAGTGGACGTCTCTAGTCATGACGAGGCCTGCCTTTCCTGTGGGGGCTTCATCGGAACCCCAATATTTATGTCAGCATTGGCGAGGTAAGCTCAGATACCAGCTTCAGCACCAGACGAAAACTGAGGATTCGGCGATGACTGGGGAGGAATCCCCAAAGTCACATGGCAACTGACAAGAAGACTGGCCTCTCCTGAAGGCACAGGTGCGGGTCTATGGGCTACCCGTCGTAACTCGAGAAACCACGCCACAATTCGAGAAATACCAGAATCTCCTCCTTTGCAAGCGGGGTGAGATCCTTATCCACTGCAGCATCTCTGGGAAAATCATTCCTTCCCTCTTGAACCTCAAAGGGCTCTTTCACCCCCTTGCTGGGACTCAGAAATTTCCCCGCCCTACGGGTCTCAACCAAAGAGGAGCAACAAGGGATCTGCTGCGTCTCAAGAGAGCCCTGTTGGCCCCTGCTAAGATCTAGATGATCGTCCCCTTCAGGACCCTTAGAGAAAGGTTCCCTGGGGCTTTGCTCGAATACCAAGTGGGGGTGATCACAACAGGAATGTCGGGGGGAGCATTAGGGGTTCTGCCACCATTCACCAAGACCCCCAAATGCCTAATCCACTGCAGATGAACTAAACTGCCCCGCAGTGCCTCGACTGTCACCCCGAGACTAAAAGCACGGCACACTGGCACGTGTGACAGCACTTTGTACCTCGAGGGCAAGCCACGGATCCCTCTGTCCGCTCGACATGGAGCCTGACACTGCTCTGCTGCTGCTGGACAGGCAAGTAGCCATGCACATGTCCAGGTGAGTCGGAACCTGTCTTCTCGGCGGGGTCCTCAGGGGAACCCCCAAGACCTAGTTCAAGACGTCGAGGCAAGATCAGGCACTGGTCTCAGCACAAGTCGAGGCCAGGACACCCAGAGATGTTTGGGGAGGCATTCCCAGAGATGACGGGCCACTGGCACGGAGACTGCCCTCTCCTTAGGCCACAGGGGAGGGTCCATGGTCTCCCCGTCGTACCTCTAGAAACCCCGCCGCAACTCGAGAAACACCAGTAGCTTCTCCATTGCAAGCGGGGTGAGGCACTTATCCACTGAGGCATCTCTGGGGAAATCACTCCTTCCCTTTTGGATCTCGAAGGGATTTTTCACCCCCTTCCTCTGACCCAGGAATTTCCCACCCTAACCGTATCAACTCGAGAGGAAGGATAAGGCATCTTCGCGATTCAACAGAGCCATGTTTGCACCTGCTAAGCTCCAGATGATCATCTCCTTTACGGCCCCTTAGAAAAAGTTACCCTGGAGCTTTGCTCCAATATCAAGAGGAGGTGCTCACAACAGAAACGACCGGAGGAGCATCAGGGGTTCGGCCACCATTCACCAAGACCCCCAAATGCCTTATCCACTGCAGATGAACTAACTGCCCCGCAGTGCCTCGACTATCACCCCGAGACTAAAAGAAAGTCACATTGGCACGTGTGACAGCACTTTGTACCTCGAGGGCAAGCCACGGATCCCTCTGTCTGCTCCACATAGAGCCTGACTGCTCTGCTGCTGCTGGACAGGCAAGAAACCATGCACATGTCCAGGTGAGTCGGAACCTGTCTTCTCTGCGGGGGCCTCAGCGGAACCCCCAAGCCCTAGGTCAGGACTGTCGAGGCAAGATAAGGCACTGGCCTCAGCACAAGTCGAGGCCTGGGCAACCAGAGATGATTGGGGAGGATTTCCCAGAGGTGACGGGCAACTGGCACAGAGACTTTCCTCTCCTGAGGCCACAGGGGCGGGTCGATGGTCTCCCCGTCGTACCTCTTGAAACTCCGCCGCAACTCGAGAAACACCAGTAGCTTCTCCATTGCAAGCGGGGTGAGGCACTTATCCATTGAGGCATCTCTGGGGAAATCACTCCTTCCCTTTTGGATCTCGAAGGGATTTTTCACCTCCTTCCACTGACCCAGAAATTTCCCACCCTAACCGTATCAACTCGAGAGGAACGATAAGACATACTCGAGATTCAACAGAGCCATGTTTGCACCTGCTAAGCTCAAGATGATCATCCCCTTTACTGCCCCTTTGAAAAAGTTTCCTTGGAGCTTCGCTCCAATATCAAGAGGAGGTGCTCATAACAGAAACGTCCGGAGGAGCATCAGGGGTTTGGCCACCATTCAGCAAGACCCCTAAATGCCTTGTCCACTGCAGATGAACTTGACAGCTCCAATCTGCCTTGACTATCACCACGAGGCTCAACGCACGACACTTTGGCACGTGTGTCAGCACTTTGGACCTCGAGAGCAAGCCACAGATCGCTCTGTCCGCTCGACATGGAGCCAGACACTGCTGCTGCAGCTGGTCAGGCAAGTTGCCGTGCACGTGTCCAGTGAGACGAAGACTGTCTCCTCTGTAGGAGCCTCTGTGGAAACCTAAAGACCTAGGTCAGGACCGTCGAGTGAAGCTCAGGCTCTGGCCTCAGCACAAGTCGAGGACAGGGCACAGTGAGAAGATTGGGGAGGAATTCTCAGAGGTGACGGGCAACTGGCACGGAGAATGTCGTCTCCTGAGGTCAACGTGGCGCGTCTCTGGGCTCCCCATCGTAACACGACAATCCACACCTCAACTCAAATAACACCAGAAGTTTCTCCTTTGCCACTGTGATGAGGCCCTTATCTTATCCGGCGTCTCGTGGGAAATAGCCCCTTCCCTCTTGGACCTCGAAGGGCTCATTCACTCCCTTGCTGTGACAAAAGGAGTTCCCTGCCACAAACGTAGCACCCAAGAGGAATCCCACTGGACCTGATGCAACTCAAGAGGAGCCCTGTTTGCACCTGCTAAGCTCTAGATAATAGCCCCTTTTCCTGCTCCTTAGTATAAAGTGTCCTGGGACTCCCTTCGCATCCCCAAAGGAAATGCTCACAGTAGGAAGGTAGGGAGGAGGATCGGGGTTTCATCCACCATTCTCAAGGACACCCAAATGACTTGTTCACTGCAGATGAACCTGTCAGCATTGCTCTGCCTTGACCGTCACCTCGAGCCTTGACGCTGAAAACACCTACATGTGTGACAACACTTTTGGCCTCGAGGCCAAGCCACAGTTCCCTATGTACACTCGACAAGGAGCCTGACACTGCTGCTGCAGCTGGTCAGGCAAGTAGCCGTGCACGTGTCAAGCGAGACGAGGCCTGTCTCCTCTGTGGGTCCCTGAGGGTTAATCCAAGACCTAGGTCAGGGCGGTCGAGGAAAGCTCAGGCTCCGGCCTCAGCAAAGTTCGAGGACTGAGCACCGAGACGACTAGAGAAGAATCCCCATAGGCGTCTGGCCACTGGCACGGAAACTGTAAAGGCCTGTCTCCTCTGTGGGTCCCTGAGGGTTAATCCAAGACCTAGGTCAGGGCGGTCGAGGAAAGCTCAGGCTCCGGCCTCAGCAAAGTTCGAGGACTGAGCACCGAGACGACTAGGGAAGAATCCCCATAGGCGTCTGGCCACTGGCATGGAAACTGTCCAATCTTGATTGCACAGGAGCGAGTCCCTGGGTTCCCTGTCATAACTCGAGAGGACACCGCCACAACTTGAGGAAAATCAAAAGATTTTCCCCTGCAAGTGGGGTGAGAACCTCGTCTGCTGTGGCGTCTCAGGGGAAAGAATCTCTTCGCTCTTGGACCTCCAAAATGTCGTTCACCTTCTTGCTGTGACTCAAGAAGTCGCTCGCGCCATCCGTCCTCATTCGAGGGGAACACCAAAGTTCCCGCCATTAATGTAAAGAAGCCCCAGTATCCTTGCTGAGCTCCACATGAGTGGCCCTTTCCTGCTCTGTCTGGAAAGGGTTCCCAGTTTTCCCTCACATCCCAACAGGAGACACTCGAATCAGGACTGTCGGGAGCAGCATCAGGGGTCTTGCTACCGTTCCCCAAGACCCCCAAATACCTTGTGAACTCCAGATGAACCTGATTGCCCTGCACTGGGTCTACTGTCACCCCGAGGCTCGAAGCCTGACACACTGGCACGTGTGACAAACCTGGGTGGATCCTCTAGGTCAAGGCACAGATCCCTGTGTCCACTCGATGGGGAGTGTTTCACATTTCTGCAGCTGCAGGAGCAAGCACAAGTGAACGTCTCTACTCATGACGAGGCCTGACTTTCCTGTGGGGGCTTCATCGGAACCCCAATATTTATGTCAGCATTGGCTAGGTAAGCTCAGATACCAGCTTCAGCACCAGACGAAAACTGAGGATTCAGCGATGACTGGGCAGGAATCCCCAAAGTCGCATGGCAACTGACAAGAAGACTGGCCTCGCCTGAGGGCACAGGTGCTGGTCTATGGGCCACCCTTGGTAACTCGAGAAACCACGCCACAATTCGAGAAATACCAGAATCTTCTCCCTTGCAAGCGAGGTGAGATCCTTATTCACTGCGGCATCTCTGGGGAAATCATTCCTTCCCTCTTGGACCTCAAAGGGCTCTTTCACCCCCTTGCTTGGACCCAAGAATTTCCCCGCCCCACGGGTCTCAACCAGAGAGGAACAACAAGGGATCTGCTGCGACTCAACAGAGCCCTGTTGGCCCCTGCTAAGATCTAGATGATTGTCCCCTTCAGGACCCTTAGAGAAAGGTTCCCTGGGGCTTCGCTCGAATACCAAGTGGGGGTGATCACAACAGGAATGTCGGGGGGAGCATTAGTGGTTCTGCCACCTTTCCCAAGACCCCCAAATGCCTAATCCACTGCAGATGAACTAAACTGCCCCGCAGTGCCTCGACTGTCACCCCGAGACTAAAAGCATGGCACACTGGCACGTGTGACAGCACTTTGTACCTCGAGGGCAAGCCACGGATCCCTCTGTCCGCTCAACATGGAGCCTGACACTGCTCTGCTGCTGCTGGACAGGCAAGTAGCCATGCAAATGTCCAGGTGAGTCGGAACCTGTCTTCTCTGCGGGGGCCTCGGGGGAACCCCCAAGACGTAGGTCAGGACTGTTGAGGCTAGATCAGGCACTGGCTTCAGCAAAAGTTGAGGCCAGGGCACCCAGATAGGATTGGGGAGGATTTCCCAGAGGTGATGGGCAACTGGCACGGAGACTGTCCTCTCCTGAGGCCACAGGGGCGGGTCCATGGTCTCCCCGTCGTACCACTAGAAACCCCGCCACATCTCGTGAAACACCAGTAGCTTCTCCATTGCAAGCGGGGTGAGACGCTTATCCACTGAGGCATCTCTGTGGAAATCACTCCTTCCCTTTTGGATCTCGAAGGGATTTTTCACCCCCTTCCTCTGACCCAGGAATTTCCCCACCCTAACCGTATCAACTCGAAAGGAACGATAAGACATCCTCGCGATTCAACAGAGCCATGTTTGCACCTGCTAAGCTCAAGATGATCATCCCCTTTACTGCCTCTTAAAAAAAGTTTCCCTGGAGCTTCTCTCCAATATCAAGAGGAGGTGCTCACAACAGAAACGTCCGGAGGAGCATCAGAGTTTCGGCCACCATTAACCAAGACCCCCAAATGCCTTGTCCACTGCAGATGAACTTGACAGCCCCAAACGGCCTTGACTGTCACCCCGAGGCTCAACGCACGACACCCTGGTACGTGTGTCAGCACTTTGGACCTCGAGAGCAAGCCACAGATCGCTAGTGTGCTCAACATGGAGCCTGACACTGCTTCTGCAGCTGCTCAGGCAAGTCGCCTTTCACGTGTCCAGTGAGACGAAGACTGTCTCCTCTGTCGGAGCCTCTGTGGAACTCCCACGACCTAGGTCAGGACGGGCGAGGGAAGCCCAGGCACTGGCCTCAGCACAAGTCGAGGACAGGGCACAGTGAGAAGATTGGGGAGGAATTCTCAGAGGTGACGGTCAACTAGCACGGAGACTGTCGTCTCCTGAGGCCAAAGTGGTGCGTCTCTGGGCTCCCCATCGTAACTTGACAAACCACGCCACAACTCGAGTAACACTAGAAGTTTCTCCTTTGCGAGTGGAATGAGGCCCTTATCTGATCAGGCGTCTGGTGTGAAATCACCCCTTCCCTCTTGGACCTCGAAGGGCTCATTCACTCCCTTGCTGTGACAAAAGGAGTTCCCTGCCACAAACGTCTCACCCAAGAGGAACCCCAGTGTACCCGAAGCGACTCAAGAGGAGCCCAGTTTGCATCTGCTAAGCTCCAGATAATAGCCCCTTTCCTGCTCCTTAGTTCAAAGTGTCCTGGGACTCCCTTCGCATCCCCAAAGGATATGCTCACAGTAGAAACGTAGGGAGGAGCATCGGTATTTCATCCACCATTCTCAAGGACACCTAAATGACTTGTCCACTGCAGATGAACCTGTCAGCCTTGCACTGCCTTGACTGTCACCCCGAGCCTTGACGCCGAAAACACCTACACTTGTGACAACACTTTGGGCCTCGAGGCCAAGCCACAGTTCCCTGTGTCCACTCGACAGGGAGCCTGACACTGCTGTTGCAGCTGGTCAGGCAAGTAGCCGTGCACGTGTCCACGCGAGACGAGTCCTGTCTCCTCTGTGGGTCCCTGAGGGTTAATCCAAGACCTAGGTTAGGGCGGTCGAAGAAAGCTCAGGCTCCAGCTTCAGCAAAGGTCGAAGACTGAGCACCGAGATGACGAGGGAAGAATCCCCATAGGCGTCTGGCCACTGACATGAAAACTGTCCAATCTTGAGTGCACAGGTGCGAGTCCCTGGGTTCCCTGTTGTAACTCGAGAGGACACCGCCACAACTTGAGATAAACCAGAAGATTTTCCCCTGCAAGTGGAGTGAGGACCTCGTTGCTGTGGCGTCTCCGGGGAAAGATCCTCTTCGCTCTTGGACCTCCAAAGTGTCGTTAACCTTCTTGCTGTGACCCAAGAAGTTTCTCGCGCCACTCTTGCTTACTCAACGGGAACTCCAAATTTCCCACCATGAATGTAAAGGGGCCCCAGTATCCCTGCTGAGCTCCACATGAGTGGCCTTTTCCTGCTCTGTCTGGAAAGGTTTCCCAGAGTTCCCTCACATTCCAACAGGAGACACTCGAACCAGGACTGTCATGAGCAGCATCAGGGATCTTGCTACCTTTCCCCTAGACCCCCAAATACGTCGTTCACTCCACTTGAACCTGATTGCCCTGCACTGGGTCTCCTGTCACCCTGAGGCTCGAAGGCTGATACAGTGGCACGTGTGACAGACCTGGATGGATCCAAGAGGTAAGGCACAGATCCCTGGGTCCACTTGTCGGGGAGTCTTTCACATTTCTGCAGCTGCAGGAGCAAGCACAAGTGTACGTCTCTAGTCATGACGAGGCCTGACTTTCCTGTGAGGGCTTCATGGGATCCACAATATTTATGTCAGCATTGGCAAGGTAAGCTCAGATACCAACTTCAGCACCAGACGAAAACTGAGGATTGGGCGATGACTGGGGAGGAATCTACAAAGTCTCATGGCAACTGACAAGAAGACTGGCCTCTCCTGAGGACACAGGTGCGGGTCTATGCGCTATCCGTCGTAACTCGAGAAACCACGCCACAACTCGAGAAATATTAGAATATTCTCCATTGCAAGGGGAGTGAGACCCTTATCCGCTTAGGCGTATACAAAGTCTCATGGCAACTGACAAGAAGACTGGCCTCTCCTGAGGACACAGGTGCGGGTCTATGCGCTATCCGTCGTAACTCGAGAAACCACGCCACAACTCGAGAAATATTAGAATATTCTCCATTGCAAGGGGAGTGAGACCCTTATCCGCTTAGGCGTTTCATTGGAAATCACCTCGTCCCTTTGCACCTCGAAGGGGTCCTTCAGCCACTTGTTGTGACCATGATGTTCCTCGCCCCACCCATCTCTACTAGAGAGAAAACCCAAGGGATCCGCTGCCATTCCAGAGAAGCCCCGTTTGCCCCTGCTAATCTACAGATCGTGGTCCCTTTTCCTGCTCCTTAGGAAAACGTTTCCTGGGGCTTCCCTGGCATCCCAAGAGGAGGTGCTCGCACCAGGAAAGTTGAGAGAAGCATCAGGGGATGGGCCACCATTCCCGAAGAACCTCACAATCCCTTGTCCACTGCAGAAGAACCTGACTGCCCTGCGCTTCCTTGACTGTCACCCCAAGGCTCGAAGCCTATTACACTGGCACGTGTGACAGCCCTGGATATTACCTCGAGGGCAAGACACAGATCACTGAGTCCCCTCGACATGGAGCCTGACACTACTGCTGCAGCTTGTCAGGCAAAGAGTCGTGCACGTGTCCAGGTGACACAAGGCCTGCCTCCTCTGTGGGGGCATCAGGGGTACCTGAACACCTAGGTCAGGACCGCCGAGCAAAGCTGAGGCTCAAGCCTCAGCACAAGTCGAGGACTGTGCACTCTGAAATGATCGGGGAGGAATCCCTAGAGGAGCCTTGCAAATTGCACAGAGACCGGCCTCTCCTGAGGCCACAGGGGCGATACCATTGGTTCCCCGTCGTACTCGAGAGGACCTGGCCACAACTTGAGATAAACCTAAATATTCTCCCCTGCAAGCGGGGTGAGGACCTTGTCTGCTCTGGCGTCTTGGGGGAAATCACCCCTTCTCTCTTGGACATCAAAAGGGTCGTTCACCTCTTGCTGTGACCCAATAATTTCCCCACCTCAACTGTCCTTACTGGAGAAGAACACTGAAAGTCCCGCCAAGAATGAAAATGAGCCCCATTATGCCCTGCTGACCTCCAGATTAGTGTCCCTTTCCTGCTCTGTCGGGAAAGGGTTCCCAGCACTCCTCTCACATCCCAACAGGAAACCCTACCACCAGGATAGTCGGGAGGAGCCTCAGGGGTTTTGCCACCATTCCCAAGACCCCCAAATACCTCGTTCACTCCAGATGAACATGACTGCCCTGCACTGCGTCGACTGTCACCACGAGGCTCCCTGCCTGACACAGTAGTACATGTGACAGCCCTGGGTATAACCTCGAGCTCACGTCCCAGATTCCTGTGTCCACTTGCCCTGGAGCATTACANCGTTCACTCCAGATGAACATGACTGCCCTGCACTGCGTCGACTGTCACCACGAGGCTCCCTGCCTGACACAGTAGTACATGTGACAGCCCTGGGTAGTACCTCGAGCTCACGTCCCAGATTCCTGTGTCCACTTGCCTCGGAACATTACACTGCTGCTGCAGCTGCGGGGGAAAGCAGCAGTGCACGTCTCCAGGCGAGACAAGGCCTGGCTCCCGTGGGGGTCCTCCATAATAAACCCAAGATTTATGTCAGCATAAGCGAAGAAGCTCCGGAACCTGCTTCAGCACCAGACGAGGACTGAGGACCCGCGATGACTTGGGAGGAATCCCCAAAGGTGCATGGCAGCTGGCACGGAGACTGCCCTGTACTGAATCGAGATGACTTTGGAGGTATCCCCAAAGGCGCATGGCAGCTGGCACGGAGACTGCCCTGTACTGAGGCCACAAGGGCGGGCCCATACGCTTCCCGTCGAATCTCGAGAAAACATGCCGCAACTCGAGAAAAACTAGAAGCTTCTCCCTTGCAAGCGGGATGAGGCCCTTATCTGCTGCGGAATCACAGGAGATATCACCCCTTCCCTCTTGGATGTCCTAGGGCTCCTAAATAACCTGCTATGACCCAAGAAGTTCCGTACACTGCCAGTCTCAATTTGAGAGGAAACCCAAGGAACCGCTGCAACTCAAAAGGAGCCCCGATTGCCCTTGCTAATCTCCAGAATTTGTTCCGTTTTTTAACTCCTTGGGGAAAGCATCTTTGGGTTTCCCTAGCAACGAAAGTGGAGGTTTTGGCGCCATGACTGTTGGGAGGAGCATCAGAGTTCGGGCCACCATTCCACAAGACACTCAAATTCCTTGTCCACTGCAGAGGAACCTGACTGCCCTGCACTGCCTTGACTGTCACACCGAGGCTTGACTACACCAGATGCTTCTCCCTTTGAATCGGACTGAGGCCCTCTCTGATGCGGAGTCTCGTGGGAAATCACCCCTTCCCTCTTGGACCTCAAACGGCACCTTCACTTCCTTGCTATGACACAAGAAGTCCCCCACCCCATCTGTCTCAATTCGAGAGGAACACCAAGGGACCCGATGCGACTCAAGAGGATCCAATTTTGCCCCTGCTAAGCTCCAGATGATGGTCCTTTTTCCTGCTCCTTAGGGAAATGTTATCTGGGGCTTCCTTCACAACCCAAGAGGAGATGCTCAAACCAGGAAAGTCGGGAGGAGCATCAGTGTTTGGGCCACCATTTCCCAAGACACACAAATGCCTTGTCCACTGCAGATGAACNATCTCCAGAATTTGTTCCGTTTTTTAACTCCTTGGGGAAAGCATCCTGGGGCTTCCCTAGCAACCAAAGTGGAGGTTTTGGCGCCATGACTGTTGGGAGGAGCATCAGGGTTCGGGCCACCATTCCCCAAGACACTCAAATTCCTTGTCCACTGCAGAGGAACCTGACTGCCCTGCACTGCCTTGACTCACACCGAGGCTCGACGCCCGACACACTCGCATGTGTGACAGCACTTTGGACCTCGAGGGCAAGCCACAGATCACTGTGTCCGCTCGACATGAAGCCTGACACTGCTAGTGCAGCTCGTCATGCAAGTAGTGTGCACCTGTCCAGGCGACACGAGGCCTGTCTCCTCTGTGGGGGCCACAGGGGTACCCAAGAACTATGTCAGTTCGGTCGAAGAAAGCTCAGGCTCCAGCATCAGTACAAGTTGAGGACTGAGCACGTTGAGACTATTGGGGAGAAATTCCAAGAGGTGCCTGTCAACTGGCATGGCGACTGGCCTCTCTGAGACCCCAAGGGTGAGTCCCTCGGTTGCCAGTCGTAACATGAGCGGATCCTGCACAACTTCAGATAAACCAAAAGATTCTCCGCAGAAAGTGGGATGAGGACCTTGTCCGCTGTGGCCTCTCGGTGGAAATCACCCCTTCTCGCTTGGACCTCAAAAGGGTAGTTCACCTTCTTGCTGTTAACCAGGAAGTTACCCGCCAAACCCGTCCACTTAGAAAGGAACACCGAGGGTCCCGCGAAGAATGAAAAGGAGCCTCTATGTCTCCTGCTGAGCTCCGGTGAGGGTCACTTTCCTCCTCTTTCAGGAAAGTGTTCCCGGCGCTCCCCTCACATCCCAACAGGAGACACTCACACCAGAACAGTCGGGATGAGCATCAGGGGTCTTGCCACCATTCCCCAGGAAAACCAAATAGCTCGTCGAGTGCAGATGAACCTGACTGCCCTGAACTGTGTCGACTCTCACCACAAGGCTCAAAGCCTGACTCACAGGAACGTGTGACAGCCCTGGGTAGTATGTCGAGGTCAAGTCACAGACCCGTGTGTCCACACGACGGGGAATCATACACAACTGCTGCAGCTGCGGAGACAAGCAGCAGTGCACTTCTTCAGGAGAGAAGAGGCCTGACTCCCCTCTGGGGACTCCAGGGAACCCCAAGTTTTATGTCAGCATGGGCAAAGAAAGCTCAGGCACCGGCTTCAACCCCAGAAGAGGACTGAGGACGCTACAATGACTGGACAGGAACCCCAAAGTCGCATGGCAACTGGCACGGAGACTGGTCTCTCCTGAGGCCACAGAAGCGGGTCCATGGGCTCACCATCGTAAATCAAGAAACCCCGCCGCATCTCGAGAAACTCCAAAAGCTTCTCCCTTGCAAGCGGGGTGAAGCCCTTATCCGCTGTGGCGTTTCAGGGGAAATCACCCCTTCCCTTTTGGACCTCGAAGGGCTCCTTCACCCACTTGCAGTGACCAAGAAGTTTCCTGCCACACCCGTCTCACCTCGAGAGGATATCCAAGGAACCTGCTGCGACTCGAGAGGAGCCCCGTTTAACCTTGCTAACCTCCAGATGATGGTCTATTTTCCTGCTCCTTAGGGAAATGTTCCTTGGGTTTCCCTCGCATCCCAAGAGAAGGTGCAGGGACCGGGAAAATCAAGAGGAGCATCAGGGGTTAGGCCACCTTTCCCCAAGACCCTCAAATGTCTTGTCCACTGCACATGAACCTGACAGCCCTGCATTGCCTTGACCATCACCCCAAGGCCCGACACCCAACACACTGGCATTTGACAGCCCGGGATAGGACCTCCAGGGAAAGCCACAAATCCCTGTGTCCGCNGGCCACCATTCCCCAAGACCCGCAAATGTCTTGTCCACTGCACATGAACCTGACAGCCCTGCATTGCCTTGACCATCACCCCAAGGCCCGACACCCAACACACTGGCATTTGACAGCCCAGGATAGGACCTCCAGGGAAAGCCACAAATCCCTGTGTCCGCTTGACATGGAGCCTGCCACTGCTACTGCAGCTGGTCAAGCAAGTAGCCGTGGACATGTTCAGGTGAGATGAGGTCTGTCTCCTCTGTGGGGGCCACAGGGGTACCCAAAGGCGTAGATCAGGACTGTCGACGAAAGGTCAGGCTGGGGCCTCAGCACAAGTCGAATACTGAGCACCCTGAGATGATTGGGGAGAAATCCCCAGAGGTACCTGGAAACTGGCATGGAGACTGGCCTCTCCTGAGGACACAGGGCTGAGTTCCTGGGGTCCCCATCGTAACTAGAGAGGAACCCAACAAAACTTAGAAGAACCAAAAGATTTTCCCATGCAAGTGGAGAGAGGATGTTGTCCGTTGTGGCGTCTCAGGAGAAATCACCCCTTCTCACTTGGACCTCAAAAGGGTCATGCACCTTATTGCTGTGACNTGAGACATGGCCTGCCTCCTCTGTGGGGGCATCAGGGGTACCCGAAGACCTACGTCAGGGCCACCGAGCAAAGCTGAGGCTCAGGCCTCAGCACAAGTCGAGGACTGTGCACTCTGAAACGATTGGGGAGGAATCCCTAGAGGCGCCTTGCAACTGGCACGGAGAATGGCCTCTCCTGAGGCCACAGTGGCAATACCATTGGTTCCCCGTTGTACTCGAGAGAACCTCTCCACAACTTGAGAAAAACCTAAATATTCTCCCCTGCAAGCGGGGTGAGGACCTTGTCTGCTCTGGCGTCTCGGGGGAAATCACCCCTTCTCTCTAGGACATCAAAAGTGTCATTCACCTCTTGTTGTGACCCAAGAAGTTCCCCGCCCCAACTGTCTTTACTGGAGAGGAACACTGACAATCCCGCCAAGAATGAAAAGGAGCCCCATTATCCCCTGCTGAGCTCCAGATGAGGGTCCCTTTTCTGTTCTGTCGGGAAAGGGTTCCAGCGCTCCCCTCACATCCCAACAGGAGACACTCCCACCAGGAGAGTCAGGAGGAGCATCAGGGGTTTGCCATCATTCCCAAGACTAGAATGAAAAGGAGCCCCATTATCCCCTGCTGAGCTCCAGATGAGGGTCCCTTTTCTGTTCTGTCGGGAAAGGGTTCCAGCGCTCCCCTCACATCCCAACAGGAGACACTCCCACCAGGAGAGTCAGGAGGAGCATCAGGGGTTTGCCATCATTCCCAAGACCCCAAATACCTCGTTCACTCCAGATGAACCTGACTGCCCTGCACTGCGTCGACTGTCACCACGAGGCTCCAAGCCTGACACAGTGGCACATGTAACAGCCCTGGGTAGTACCTCGAGCTCACGTCCCAGATCCCTGTGTCCACTTGCCTCGGAGCATTACACTGCTGCTGCAGCTTTGGGGGAAAGTTGCAGTGCATGTCTCCAGGCGAGACAAAGCCTGACTCCCGTGTGGGGGCTCCGTGATAAATCCAAGATTTATGTCAGCATGAGCGAAGAAGCTCCGGTACCTGCTTCAGCACCAGACAAGGACTCAGGACCCGCCATGACTTGGGAGGAATCCCCAAAGACGCACGGCAGCTGGCACGGAGACTGCCCTGTACTGAGGCCACAAGGGGGGGCCCATACGCTTCCCATCATAACTCGAGAAACCCCGCCGCAACTCAAGAAAAACCACAAGCTTCTCCCTTGCAAGCAGGGTGAGGCCCTTATCCGCTGCGGCATCTCAGGAGATATCACCCATTCCCTACTGGATCTCCTAGGGCTCCTAAACAACCTGCTATGACCCAAGATGTTCCCTACACTGCCAGTCTCAATTTGAGAGGAAACTCAAGGAACCACTACAACTCAAGAGGAGCCCTGATTGCCCCTGCTAATCTCCATATGTTGTTCCTTTTTTTAACTCCTTGGGGAAAGCATCCTGTGGCTTCCCTTGCAACCTAAGTGGAGGTTTTGGCACCATGAATGTCGGGAGGAGCATCAGGATTTGGGCCACCATTCCTCAAGACACTCAAATTCCTTGTCCACTGCAGATGAACCTGACTGCCCTGTACTGCCTTGACTGTCACACCAAGGCTCGACGCCCGACATACTCACATGTGTGACAGCACTTTGGACCTCGAGGGCAAGCCACAAATCACTGTGTCCACTCGACATGGAGCCTGATACTGCTGGAGCAGCTAGTCATGCAAGTAGTGTACACCTGTCCATGCGACACGAGGCCTGTCTCCTCTGTGGTGGCCACAGGGGTACCCAAGAACTATGTCAGGACTGTCGAAGAAAGCTCAGGCTCCAGCATCAGTACAAGTTGAGGACTGAGCACACTGAGACCATTGGGGAGGAATTTCCAGAGGCACCTGTCAACTGGCATGGTGACTGGCCTCTCTGAAACCACAAGTCGAGTCCCTGGATTCCCAGTCATAACAGGAGAGGACCCCGCACAATTTGAGAAAAACCGAAAGATTCTCCCCAGAAAGTGGGATGAGGACCTTGTCCACTGTGGCCTCTTGTTGGAAATCATCCAGAGGCGCCTGTCAACTGGCATGGCGACTGGCCTCTCTGAGACCACAAGTCGAGTCCCTGGGTTCCCAGTCGTAACAGGAGAGGACCCCACACAATTTGAGAAAAACCGAAAGATTCTCCCCAGAAAGTGGGATGAGGACCTTGTCCACTGTGGCCTCTTGTTGGAAATCACCCCTTCTCGCTTGGACCTCAAAAGGGTCGTTCACCTTCTTGTTGTTAACCAGGAAGTTACCTGCCAAACCCGTCCACTTAGAAAGGAACACCGAGGGTCCCCTGAAGAATGAAAAGGAGCCACTATATCCCCTGATGAGCTCCGGATGAGGGTCCCTTTCCTGCTCTGTCGGGAATGTGTTCCCGGTGCTCCCCTCACATCCCAACAGGAGACACACATCAGGACAGTCGGGATGAGCATCAGGGGTCTTGCCACCGTTCCCCAGGAAACCCAAATACCTCGTTGAGTGCAGATGAACCTGACTGCCCTGCACTGCGTAGACTGTCACCACGAGGCTCAAAGCCTGACTCACAGGCACGTGTGACAGCCCTGGATAGTACCCCAAGGTTAAGTCACAGATCCGTGTGTCCACTTGACGGGGAACACTACACTGCTGCTGCAGCTGTGGAGACAAGCGGCAGTACATTTCTTCAGGAGAAAGGAGGCCTGACTCATCTGTGGGATTTCCAAGGGAACCCCAAGATTTATGTCAGCATGGGCAAGGAAAGCTCAGGCACCGGCTTCAGCACCAGACGAGGACTGAGGACCAGGCGATGACTGGGAAGGAGTCCCCAAAGGAGTATGGCAACTGGCAGGGAGACTGGCCTCTCCTGAGGCCACAAGGGCGAGTCCCTGGGGTCCCCGCCTTAACTAGAGAGGAACACAACACAAATTGAGAAGAACCAAAAGATTCTTCCCTGAAAGCAGGGAGAGAACGCTGTCAGCTGTGGCGTAACAGGAAAAATCACCCCTTCTCACTTGGATTTCAAAAGGGTCATGCACCTTTTTGCTGTGACCAAAGAAATTCCCCGTCCCACTCGTCCCCATTCGAGAGGAACACCGAGGATCCCACCATGAATGAAAAGGAGCCCCAATATCCCTGCTGAGTTCCAGATAGGACCCTTATCTTCTCTGTTGGGACAGGGTTCCCAGCGCTCCCCTCTCATCCCAACAGGAGACACTCGAAACAGGACTGCCGGGAGGAGCATCAGGGTCTTGCCACAATTACTCAAGACGCTCAAATACCGCGTTCACTCCAGAGGAACCTGACTGTCCTGCACTGCATCGACTGTCACCCCGAGGCTAGAAGCCTGACACACTGGCACGTGTGACAGCCCTGGGTGATACACCGAGGTCAAGTAACAGATCCCTGTGTCCACTCGAAGGGGAGCATTTCACAGCTGCTGCAGCTGCAGAGGCAAGTGCAAGTGTATGTCTTCAGGCAAGACGAGGCCTGACTTTCTTGTGGGGGCTCCATGTGAACCCCAAGATTTATGTCAGCATGGGTGAGGAAAGCTCAGGTACTGGCTTCAGCACCAGACGAGGACTTATGACTCGGAAATAACTGGGGAGGAATCCCCAAAGGCGCATGGCAACTGGCAAGGTGACTGGCCTCTCCTGAGGCCACAGGGGCGGGTCCATGGGCTACCCGTCGTAACTCAAGAAACCCCACCGCAACTCGAGAAATACCAGAAGATTCTCCCTTGCAAGCAGGGTGAGGCCCTTATCCACTGCAGCATCTCTGGGGAAATCACTCCCTCTCTCTTGGATTTCGAAGGGCTCTTTCACTCCCTTGCAGTGACCCAGGTATTTCACTTCCACACCCGTCTCAACTCGAGAGGAACAAGAAGGGATCGGCTGCGACTCAACAGAGCCCTGTTTGTCCCTGTTAAGATCCAGAAGATAGTCCCTTTTCCTGACCCTTAAGATTAGGTTCCCTGGGGCTTTGCTCAAATACCAACAGGAGGTGCTCCCAACAGGAAAGTTGGGAGGAGCATTAGGGTTTGGGCCACCATTCCCCAAGACCCACAAATGCCTAGTCCATTGCAGATGAACTTGACTACCCCGCACTGCCTTGACTGTCACCCAGAGGCTCGACGCAGATCACTCTGGCAGGTGTGACAGCATTTTGGACCTCGAGGGCAAGCCACAGATCCCTCTGTCCTCTCGAATGAAGCCTGACACTGCTGCTGCAGCTGATCAGGCAACTAGCCAGGCACGTTTCCAGGCGGGATGAAGCCTGTCTCCTTTGTGGGAGCCTCAGGTGTACCCCAAGACCTAGGTCAGGACGGTCGAGGAAATCTCAGGCTCAGGCCGCAGCAAAAGTCGAAGACTGAGCACAGAGACGATTGGGGAGTCATCCCCAGAGGAGCCTGGCAGCTGGCACAGAAACTGGCCTTCCTGAGGCCACAGGGACGAGTGCCTGGAGTCACCGTCGAAACTCGAGAGGACTCCGCCACAACTTGAGAAAAACCAAAAAAATCTCTCCTGCAAAATGTTTGAGTACCTTGTCCACTGTGGCGACTTGAGGGAAATCACTTTTTCTCTCTTAAAGACCAGGAGGGTCGTTTACCATCTTCCTGTGACTCATGAAGTTCCCCACCCTACCCTTCCCCACTAAAGAGAAACACCGAGTGTCCTGTCAAGAATGAAAAGGAGCCCCATTTTCACCTGCTGAGCTCCAGATGAGAGTCCATTTGCTGCTCTGTCGGGAAAAGGTTTCCAGCGCTCCCATCACGTGCCAACAGGAGACACTCGCACCAGGACAGTTGGGGGGAGCAACAGAGTTCTTGCCACCATTCCCCAAGACCTCCAAATACCTCGTTCATTCCAGATGAACTTGACTGCCCTGTACTCCGTCGACTGTAATCCCGAGGCTCGAAACCTGACACAATGGCACGTGTGACAGCCCTGGGCTCAAGTCACAGGTCCCTGTGTCCACACGACGGGGAGTCTTACACTGCTGTTGCGGCTATGGAGGCAATCGGCAGTGCGTGTTTCCAGGGGAGACGAGGCCTGACTCCCCTGAGGGGGCTCCATCAGTACCCCAAGATATATGTCAGCATGGGTGAGGAAAGCTCAGGTACCAGCTTCAGCACCAGACGAGGCATGAGGACCCGGCAATGTCTTGGGAGGATTCCCCAAAGGCACATGGCCACTGGCACGGAGACTGGCCTCTCCCGAGAGCACATGGAAGGGTCAATGGGCTCCCCGTCGTTACTCGTGAAACCCCGCCCCACCTAGGAAAAAGCCAGAAGCTTCTCCCTTGCAAGCAGGGTGAGGCCCTTATCCGCTACGGAGGCTTGGGGGAAATCACCAGTTTCCTCTTGGACTAGGAAGAGCTCCTTCACTACCTTGATGTGACCCAAGAATTTACCCATCCTACCCGTCTCAACTCGGGAGGAACTCCAAGAGACCCGCTGCGACCCAAGAGGACCCCGTTTGCCCTTGCTAAGCTCCAGATGATGGTCCCGTTTCCTGATCCATAGGAAAGGTTTTCCTGGGCCTTCCCTCGCATCCCAAGAGGAGGTTGTCGCACCAGGAAATTCGGGAGGAGCATCAGGGTTCGGGCCACCATTCCCCAAGACCCCCAAATGCCTTATCCATTGCAGATGAATCTGTCCGCCTTGCACTGCCTTGACTGTCACCTCAAGGCTCGTCGTGTGACACAGTGGCACATCTGACAGCCTTGGGTAGTACCTCGAGTGCAAGCCACAGATCCCGGTGTCTGCTCGACATGGAGCTTGACACTGCTGCTGCAGCTGGTCAGGCAAGTAGCCGTGCATGTGTCCAGGCGAGACTAGCTCTATCTCCTCTGTGGGGGCCTCAGGAGTACCCCAAGATTTAGATAAGGACTGTTGAGGAAAACTCATGCTCTGGCCTCAGCACAAGTCGAGGACTGAGCACCCTAAAACGATTGGGTAGGAATTCCCAGAGGCTCCTGGCTTCTGGCACGGAGACTGGCCTCTTCTGTGGCCACAGGGGCAGCTAAATGTGCTCACTGTCTTATCTCAAGAAACCCCGTCCCAACTCGAGAAAAATCTGAAGCTTCTCCCTCGCATGCGGCGTGAAGCCCTTATCCACTGTGGCTTCTCAATGGAAATCAACCCTTCCCTCTTGGACCTTGAAGAGGTCTTTCACACCCTTGCTCTGACCCAAGTAATTCCCCGCCTCACCCGTCTCAACACGTGAGGAACCCTAAGGGATCCGCTGCAACTCAACAGAGCCCCATTTGCCCCTGCTAAACTCCAGATGATTGTCCCTATTCCTGCTCCTTAGGCAAAGGTTTCCTGGGGCTTCCGTCCCATCTCAAGAGGAGGTGCTCGCACCAGGAAAGTCAGGAGGAGCATCAGGTGTTGGACCACCATAACTTAAGACCCCCAATGCTTTGTCCACTTCAGATGAACCTGACTGCCATGCACTGTCTTGACTGTCACCCCGAGGCTCGACGTCCGACCCAATGGCACATGTGAGAGCCTTGAGTAGGACATCAAGTGCAAGCCAAAGATCCCTGTGTCCGCTCGACATGGGGCCTGTCACTGCTGTTGCAGCTGGTCAGGCAAGTAGCCGTGCAGGTGTCCAGGCTAGACCAGGACTGTCTCTTCTGTGGGGGCCTCAGAGTTTCCGCAAGACCATGGTCAGGACTTTCGAGGAAAGCTCAGGCACTTGCCTCAGCACAAGTCCAGGACAGGGCACCATGCGACGATTGGAGAGGAATCCCAGAGGCAACTGGCACGGAGACTGTCCTCTCCTGAGGCCACGGGAGCGGGTCCATGGGTTCCCAGTCATAACTCGAGAAACCCCACCGCAACTCGAAAAACACCAGATGCTTCTCCCTTTGAATCGCGCTGAGGCCCTTATCTGATGCGGCGTCTCGTGGGAAATCACCAATTCCTTCTTGGACTGGGAAGAGCTCCTTCCGTCCCTTGGTGTGACACAAGTTCTCCACCCCATCCGTCTCAGTTCGAGAGGAACGCCAAGGGACCCGATGCGACTCAAGAGGAACCCATTTTGCCCCTGCTAAGCTCCAGATGATGGTCCCTTTTCCTGGTCCTTAGGGAAGGTTTTCCTGGTCCTTCCCTCGAATCCCAAGAGGAGGATGTCGCACCAGGAAAGTCGGGAGGATCATCAGGGTTTGGGCCACCGTTCCCCAAGACCCGCAAATGCCTTGTCCACTGCAGATGAATCTGTCTGCCTTGCACTGCCTTGACTGTCACCTCAAGGCTCGTCTTGCGACACAGTGGCACATCTGACAGCCTTGGGTAGTACCTCGAGTGCAAGCCACAGATTCCGGTGTCTGCTCGACATGGAGCTTGACACTGCTGCTGCAGCTGGTCAGGCAAGTAGCTGTGCATGTGTCCAGGCGAGACCAGCCCTGTCTCCTCTGTGGGGGCCTCAAGGGTATCCCAAGACTTAGATCAGGACTGTTGAGGAAAGCTCATGCTCCGGCCTCAGCACAAGTCGAGGACTGAGCACCCTGAGACGATTGGGGAGGGATCCCCAGAGGCTCCTGGCTACTGGCAAGGAGATTAGCCTCTCCTGAGGCCACGGGAGCGGGTCCATGAGTTCCCCGTCGTAACTCGAGAAACCCCACCGCAACTCGAAAAACACCAGATTCTTCTCGCTTTGAATCGGGCTGTGGCTCTTATCTGATGCGGCACTGTGGGAGATCACCCCGTCCCTCTTGGACCTCAAAAGGCACCTTCACTCCCTTGCTATGACACAAGTTTCCCACCCCATCCGTCTCAATTCGAGAGGAACCCCAAGGGACCCGATGCGACTCAAAAGGGGCCCATTTTGCCCCTGCTAAGCTCCAGATGATAGTCCCTTTTCCTGCTCCTTAGGGAAATGTTATCTGGGGCTTCCTTCGCAACCCAAGAGGAGATGCTTGCACCAGGAAAGTCGGGAGGAGCATCAGGGTTTGGGCCACCATTTCCGAAGACACAGAAATGCCTTGTCCACTGCGGATGAACCGGACTGCCCTGCACTGCCTTGACTGTCTCCCCGAGGCTCGACGCCCGACACCCTGGCATGTGTGACAGCACTTTGGACCTCGAATGCTAGCCACGATCCCTGTGTCCGCTAGACATAGAGTCTGACATTGCTGCTGCAGCTGGTCAGGCAAGTAGCCGTGCACGTGTCCAGGCGAGACGAGGCCTATTTTCTCTTCGGGGGACTCAGTGGTACCCCAAGACCTAAGTCAGGACATTTGAGGCAAGCTCAGGCTCTGGCCTCAGCAAAAGTCGGGGACTGAGTACCCTTAGACGATTGGGGAGGATCCCCAGAGGCGCCTGTCAACTGGCATGGAAACTAGCCCCTCTTGGGGCCACCGGGGGGAGTACCTGGTGTCCCTGTTGTAACTCGAGAGGACCCCGCCACAACTTGAGAAAAACCAAAAGATTCTCCCCTGCAAGCGGGGTGAGGACAATGTCCACTGTGGCTTCTCTGGCGAAATCACACCTTATCTATTAGACCTCAAAGTGTCGTTCACGTTCTTGCTGTGACCCAAGAAGTTTCCTGCCACACTCGTCCCCACTCGAGAGGATCACCATGAGTCCTGCCAAGAATGAAAATAAGGGCCATTTTCCCCTGCTGAGCTCCAGATGATCGTCCCTTTCCTGCTCTGTCGGGAAGGGTTCCCAGCGCTCCCGTCACGTGCCAACAGGAGACACTAGCACCAGGACAGTCGGGGGGAGCATCAGAGTCCTTGCCACCATTCCCCAAGACCCCCAAATACCTCGTTCACTCCAGATGGACCTGACTACCCTGTACTCCGTCGACTGTAACCCCGAGGCACGAAGTCTGACACATTGGCACGTGTGATAGCCCTGGGTTCAAGTCACAGATCCCTGTGTCCATTCGACGGGGAGTCTTACACTGCTGTTGCAGCTATGGAGGCAATCGGCAGTGCGTGTCTCCAGGCGAGACGAGGCCTGACTCTCCTGAGGGGGCTCCCTCGCTACCACAAGGTTTATGTCAGCATGTGTGAGGAAAGCTCAGGTAACGGCTTCAGCATCAGACGAGGCATGAGGACCCGGCAATGTCTGGGGAGGATTCCCCAAAGGCACATGGCAACTGGCACGGAGACTGGCCTCTCCCGAGAGCACATGGGAGGGTCAATGGGCTCCCCGTCGTTACTCATGAAACCCCACCCCATGTCGAATAAAAACAGAAGCTTCTGCCTTGCAAGCAGTGTGAGGCCCTTATCCGCTACGGCGGCTCAGGGGAAATCACCAGTTTCCTCTTGGACTGGGAAGAGCTCCTTCACTCCCTTGATGTGACCCAAGAATTTACCCATCGTATCCGACTCAACTCGGAGGAACTCCAAGAGACCCGCTGCGACCTAAGAGGACCTCTTTTGCCCTTGCTAAGCTCCAGATGATGGTCCCTTTTCCTGGTCCTTAGGGAAGGTTCTCCTGGGCCTTCCCTCGCATCCCAAGAGGAGGTTGTCGCACCAGTAAATTCGAGAGGAGCATCAGGGTTTGGGTCACCGTTCCCCAAGTCCCTCAAATGCCTTGTCCATTGCATATGAATCTGTCTGCCTTGCACTGCCTTGACTGTCACCTCAAGGCTCATCATGCGACACAGTGGCACATCTGACAGCCTTGGGTACTACCTCGAGTGCAAGCCACAGATCCCTGTGTCTGCTCGACATGGAGCCTGACACTGCTGCTGCAGCTGGTCAGGCAAGTAGCCGTGCATGTGTCCAGGCGATACCAGCCCTGTCTCCTCTGTGGGGGCCTCAGGGGTACCCCAAGACTTAGATCAGAACTGCTGAGGAAAGCTCATGCTCCGGCCTCAGTACAAGTCGAGGACTGAGCTCCCTGAGACGATTGGAGAGGAATCCCCAGAGGCTCCTGGCTTCTGGCACGGAGACTGGCCTCTCCTGAGGCCAGAGGGGTGGTTAAATGTGCTCACTGTCTTAACTCAAGAAATCTCATCCCAATTCGAGAAAAACCTGAAGCTTCTCCCTTGCATGCGGCTTGAAGCCCTTATCCACTGTGGCTTCTCAATGGAAATCAACCCTTCCCTCTTGGACCTTGAAGGGCTCTTTCACACCCTTGCTCTGACCCAAGTAATTCCCCGCCTCACCGGTCCAACTCGAGAGGAAACCCAAGGGATCCGCTTCAACTCAACAGAGCCCCATTTGCCCCTGCTAAACTCCAGATGATTGTCCCTATTCCTGCTCATTAGGCAAAGGTTTCCTGGGGCTTCCGTCCCATCTCAAGAGGAGGTGCTCCCACCAGGAAAGTCAGGAGGAGCATCAGGGTTTGGGCCACCATAACTTAAGACCCCCAATGCTTTGTCCACTTCAGATGAACCTGACTGCCATACACTGTCTTGACTGTCACCCCGAGGCTCGACGTCCGACCCAATGGCACATGTGAGAGCCTTGAGTAGCACTTCAGGGCAAGCCAAAGTTCCCTGTGTCTGCTCGAAATGGGACCTGTCACTGCTGTTGCAGCTGGTCAGGCAAGTAGCCGTGCAGGTGTCCAGGCGAGACCAGGACTGTCTCTTCTGTGGGGGCCTCAGGGGTTCCCCAAGACCGTGGTCAGGACTGTCGAGGAAAGCTCAGGCACTGGCCTCAGCACAAGTCCAGGACAGGGCACCATGAGACGACTGGAGAGGCATCCCCAGAGGCAACTGGCAACTGGCACGGAGACTGTCCTCTCCTGAGGCCACAGGGGTGGGTCCTTGGGTTCCCCGTCGTAACGCAAGAAACCCCACCGCATCTTGAAAAACACCAGATGCCTCTCCGTTGGAATCGGGCTGAGGCCCTTATCTGATTCGGCATCTCGTGGAAAATCACCCCTTCCCTCTTGGACCTCAAAAGGCACCTTCACTCCCTTGCTATGACACAAGAAGTTCCCCACCCCATCTGTCTCAATTCGAGAGGAACCCCAAGGGACCCGATGCGACTCAAGAAGGGCCCATTTTGCCCCTGCTAAGCTCCAGATGATGGTCCCTTTCCCTGCTCCTTAGGGAAATGTTATCTGGGGCTTCCTTCGCAACCCAAGAGGAGATGCTCGCACCAGGAAAGTCGGGAGGATAAACCCCACCGCAACTCGAAAAACACCAGATGCTTCTCTCTTTGAATCGGGCTGTGGCCCTTATCTGATGCGGCATCTCATGGGAGATCACCCCTTCCCTCTTGGACCTCAAACGGCACCTTCACTCCCTTGCTATGACACAAGTTGTCCACCCCATCCGTCTCAATTCGAGAGGAACCCCAAGGGACCCGATGCGACTCAAGAGGAGCCCATTATGCCCCTGCTAAGCTCCAGATGATAGTCCCTTTTCCTGCTCCTTAGAGAAATGTTATCTGGGGCTTCCTTCGCAACCCAAGAGGAGATGCTCGCACCAGGAAAGTCGGGAGGAGCATCAGGGTTTGGGCCACCATTTCCCAAGACACAGAAATGCCTTGTCCACTGCAGATGAACCGGACTGCCCTGCACTGCCTTGACTGTCTCCCTGAGGCTTATCTGGCGCTTCCTTCGCAACCCAAGAGGAGATGCTCGCACCAGGAAAGTCGGGAGGAGCATCAGGGTTTGGGCCACCATTTCCCAAGACACAGAAATGCCTTGTCCACTGCAGATGAACCAGACTGCCCTGCACTGCCTTGACTGTCTCCCCGAGGCTTGACGCCCGACACCCTGGCACGTGTGACAGCACTTTGGACCTCGAATTCTAGCCATGATCCCTGTGTCTGCTAGACATAGAGTCTGACATTGCTGCTTCAGCTGGTCAGGCAAGTAGCCGTGCATGTGTCCAGGCAAGACGAGGCCTATTTTCTCTTTGGGGGACTCAGTGGTACCGCAAAACCTAAGTCAGGACGTTCGAGGGAAGCTCAGGCTCTGGCCTCAGCACAAGTCGGGGACTGAGTACCCTTAGACGATTGGGGAGGATCCCCAGAGGACTGGCATGGAAACTAGTCTCTCCTGAGGCCACAGGGGCGAGTACCTGGTGTCCCTGTCGTAACTCGAGAGGACCCCCCCCACAACTTGAGAAAAACCAAAGATTCTCCCCTGCAAGCGGGATGAGGACAATGCCCGCTGTGGCTTCTCGGGCGAAATCACACCTTACCCATTAGACCTCAAAAGAGTCATTCACCTTCTTACTGTGACCCAAGAAGTTCCCTGCCCCACTCGTCCCCACTCGAGAGGAACACCGTGAGTCCCACCAAGAATGAAAATTAGGGCCATTTTGCCCTGCTGAGCTCCAGATGAGGGTCCCTTTCCTGCTCTCTCGGGAAAGGGTTCCCAGCGCTCCCGTCACATTCCAACAGGAGACACTTGCACATGGACAGTCAGGGGTAGCATCAGGGGTCTTGCCACCATTTCCCAAAACCCCCAATACCTTGTTCACTCCAGATGAACCTGACTGCCCTGAACTGCGTCGACTGTCACACCGAGGCTCCACGTCTGACACACTGGAACGTGTGACAGCCTTCGGTAGTACCTCGAGGTCAAGTCTCAGTTCCGAGTGTAGATTCGACGGGGATCCTTACACTGCTGCTGCACCTGCGGAGGCAAGCGGCAGTGCACATCTATAGGCGAGTCGAGGCCTGAATCCCCCGTGGGGGCTCCATCAGAATCCCAAGATTTCTGTCAGCATGGGCGAGGAATGCTCAGGTACCAGCTTCAGCACCAGACAAGGACTGAGGACCTGGCATGACTGGGGAGGATTCCCTAAAGGCGCATTGCAACTGGCACGGAGACTGGCCTCTCCTGAGGCCACAGGGGCTGGTCCATGTGCTCCCAGTCTTAACTCGAAAAACCCGCCAAATCTTTAGGAAAACCATAAGCTTCTCCCTTGCAAGCGGGGTGGGGCCCTTATCTGCCGTAGCGTCTCAGGGGAAATCACCCCTTCCCTCATGGAATTCAAAGGGCTTTTTCACCCCCTTGCAGTGACCCAAGAAGTTCCCCACCCCACCCATCTCAACACGACAGGAAACCCAAGGGACCCGCTGTGACTCAAGAGGAGCCCCATTTGCCCCTGCTAAGCTCCAGATGATGGTCCCTTTTTTGCTCCTTAAGGAAAGGTTTCCCGTGGCTTCCTTCTCATCCCAATAAGAGTTGCTCGCACCATGAAATTAGGGAGGAGCATCAGGAGTTGGGACACAATTCCCCAAGACCAACAAATGCCTAGTCCATTTGAGATGGGCCTGACAGCCCAGTAATGCCTTGACTGTCACCCTCAGGCTCGATTTTCAACACATTGGCACGTGTGACAGCCCTGGGTACTAGCTCAAGGGCAAGCCACAGATCTCTGTTTCCGCTCGACATGGAGCCTAACACTGCTGCTGCAGCTGCTCAGGCAAGTAGCCGTGAACGTGTCCAGGGGAGTCGAGGCTTCTCTCCTTTGTAGGGCCCTCAGGGTACCCCAAGACCTAGCTCAGGACGGTCGAGGAAAGATCAAGCACAGGCCCCAGCACAAGTAGAGGAATGAGCACCCTGAGACGATTGGGGAGGTATCCTCAGTGGCGCTTGCCAACTGGAACGGAGACTGGTCTCTCCAGAGGCCACAGGGGCGGCTCCACGGGCTCCCCGTCGTAACTCCAGAACCCCGTTGCAATTCGAGAAAAACCAGAAGCTTCTTGGTTGCAAGCGTGGTGAGGCCCTTATCTGCTGCGGCATCTCGGGGGAAATCACCTCTTCCCTCTTAGACCTGGAAGGGCTCCTAAATCCCCTTGCTGTGACACAAGGAGTTCCCCACCCCTACCGTCTCAACTCCAGAGGAACCTCAAGGGAATGGCTGCAACTCANATCTGCTGCGGCATCTCAGGGGAAATCACCCCTTCCCTCTTAGACCTCGAAGGGCTCCTACATCCCCTTGCTGTGACACAAGGAGTTCCCCACCCCTACCATCTCAACTCCAGAGGAACCTCAAGGGAATGGCTGCATCTCAAGAGGAGCCCCTTTTGCCCCTGCTAAACTCCAGATAATGGTCCCTTTCCTGCTCTGTTGGGAAAGGGTTACCAGCGCTCCCCTCATATCGCAACAGGAAACACTGACACCAGCACAGCACTTTGGACCTCGAGAGCAAGCCACGAATCCCTCTGTCCGCTCGACAAGGAGCCTGACTCTGCTGCAGCTGGTCAGGCAAGTAGCGATGCACATGCCCAGGTGAGACGAAGCATGGCTCCTATGTGGGAGCCTCAGGGGAGCCCCCAAGACCTAGGTCAGGAGGGTCAAGGGAAGCTCAGGCACTGGCCTCAGCACAAGTCGAGGACACGGCACCCTGAGATGATCGGGGAGGAATCCCCAGAGGTGACTGGCAACTGGCTCGGAGACTGTCCTCTCCTGAGGCCACATGGGCGCGTCCCTGAGCTCCCCGTCATAGCTCGAGAAACCCCGTGCAACTCGAGAAACACCAGAAGCTTCTCCCTTGCAAGCGGGGTGAGACGCTTATCTGATCTGGCGTCTTGTGGGAAATCACCCCTTCCCTCTTGGACTTCGAAGGGCTCCTTCACTCCCTTGCTGTGATACAAGTTATTCCCGGCCACAACCGTCACACACAAGACGAAACACAGTGGACCCCCTGCATCTCAAAAGAAGCCCAGTTTGACCCTGCTAAGCTCTAGATGATAGTTCCTTTTCCTGCTCATTAGTATAAGGTGTCCTGGGGCTTCCGTCGCATCCCAACAGGAGGTGCTCGCAGTAGAAATTCGGGAGAAGCATCTGGGATTCGGCTCCCCCTCTCCAAGACCCTAAATGCCTTGTCCACTGCAGATGAACTAGACTGCCCCGAAAAGTCTTGACTGTCACCCCGAGACTCAAAGCAGGACACACTTGCACACGTGACAGCACTTTGGACCTCGAGGGCAAGCCACAGATCCCTCTGTCCGCTCGACTAGGAGCCTGACTCTGCGGCTGCAGCTGGTCAGGCAAGTAGCGGTGCACATGTCCAGGTGAAACGGAGCCTGTCTCCTCTGCAGGAGCCTCAGCGGAACCCCCAAGACCTAGGTCAGGACGTTCGTGGGAAGCTCAGGCACTGGCATCAGCACAAGTCGAGGACAGGGCACACTGAGACGATTGGGGAGAAATCCCCAGATGTAACTGCCAACTGGCATGGAGACTGTTCTCTCCTGAGGCAACAGGAGCGCGTCCCTTGGTTCCCAGTTTTAACTAGAGAGGACCCACCCACACCTTTAGAAAAACCAAAAGATTCTCCCCTGCAAGCGGGGTGAGGACATCGTCTGCTGTGGCGTCTCGGGGGAAAGAACCTCTTCTCTCTTGGACCTCCAAAGTCTCCTTCACCTCCTTGCTGTGACATAAGAAGTTTCTCGCGCCGCTCGTCCTCAATCGAGGGTAACACCGAGGGTCCCGCCATGAATGTAAAGGAGCCCCAGTATCCTTGCTGAGCTCCAAAGGAGGGGCCCTTTCCTGCTCTGTTGGGAAAGGGTTCCCAGCATTTCCCTCACATCCCAATAGGAGACACTCGAACCTGGACTGTCGGGAGCAGCATCACGTGTCTTACCACCATTCCTCAAGACCCCCAAATACCTCGTTCACTCCAGATGAACCTGAATGCCCTGCACTGGGTCGACTGTCACCCTGAGGCTCGAAGCCTGACACACTGGCACGTGTGACAGACCTGGGTTGTTACTCGAGGTGAAGACACAGATCCCTGTGTCCACTCCATGGGGAGATTTCACAGCTGCTGCAGCTGCAGGGGCAAGCGCAAGTGTATGTCTGCAGGCAAGACGAGGCCTGACTTTCCTGAGGGGGCTCCATGGGAATCCCAAGATTTATGTCAGCATGGGCCAGGTAAGCTCAGGTACCAGCTTCAGCACCAGACGAGAACTGAGGACTCGGCAATGACTGGGGAGGAATCCCCAAAGGTGCATGGCAACTGGCAAGAAGACTGACCTCTCTTGAGGGCACAGGGGCGGGTCCATGGGCTCCTCATCGTAACTCGAGAAACCCCGCCGCAACTTGAGAAATAAAAGAAGCTTCTCCCTTGCAAGTGTGGTGAGGCCCTTATCCACTGTGGCATCTCTGGTGAAATCACTCCTTTCCTTTTGGACTTCGAAGAACTTTTTCCCACCCTTGCTGTGACCCAGGAATTTCCCCGTCCTACCCCCCTCAAATCGAGAGGAACAACAAGGGATCCGCTGAGACTCAACAGAGCCCTGTTTGCCCCTGCTAAGCTCCAGATGATCAACTCCTTTACTGCCCCTTAGGGAAAGATTCCTTGGAGCTTCTCTCGAATACCAAGAGGAGGTGATCGAAACAGGAAGTGGAGAGGAGCATCAGGGATTCGACCAACATTCACCAAGTCCCACAAATGCCTTGTCCACTGCAGATGAACTTGATTGCTCCAGATGATCAACTCCTTTACTGCCCCTTAGGGAAAGATTCCTTGGAGCTTCTCTCGAATACCAAGAGGAGGTGATCGAAACAGGAAGTGGAGAGGAGCATCAGGGATTCGACCAACATTCACCAAGTCCCACAAATGCCTTGTCCACTGCAGATGAACTTGACAGCCTCACACCGCCTTGACTGTCACCCCGAGGCTTTACACATGACACACTGGCACTTGTGACAGAAATTTGGACCTCGAGAGCAAGCCACAGATCCCTCTGTCTGCTCGACATGGAGCCTGACACTGCTACTGAAGCTGGTCAGGCAAATAGCTGTGCACGTGTCCAGGTGAGACAAAGCCTGTCTCCTCTGTGTGAGCCTCAGGGGAACCCCAATACCTAGGTCAGGACGGTCGAGGGAAGCTCAGGCACTGCCCTCAGCACAAGTCGAGGACAGGGCCCCCAGAGACGAATGGAGAGGAATCTCCTGAGGTGACTGGCAACTGGCAAGGAGACTGTCCTCTCCTGAGGCCACAGTGGCGCGTCCCTTGGCTCCTCGTTGTAACTCGAGAAACCACGCCCCAACTCGAGAAACACAAGAAGCTTCTCCCTGGAAAGTGAGGTGAGAACCTTATCTGATCTGGCGTCTCATGACAAATCACCTTTTTCCTCTTGGACCTCGAAGTGCTCCTTCACTCCCTTGCTGTAACACAAGAAATTCCCGGCCACAACCGTCGCACCCAAGAGGAAACCCAGTGGACCCGCTGCGACTCAACAGGAGCCCAGTTTGACCTTGAAAAGCTCTAGATGATAGTCCCTTTTACGGCTCCTTAGTATAATGTGTCCTGGGCTTCCATCCCATCCCAAAAGGAGGTGCTCGCAGTAGGAAAGTCGTGAGGAGCATCTGGATTTCGGCCACCATTTTCCAAGACCCCCAAATGCCTTGCCCACTGCAGATGAATCTGTCTGCTCTGCACTACCTTCACTGTTATCCGGAGGTACGATGTCCAAAATACCAGCACGTGTGACAGCACTTTGGGCCTCGAGGGCAAGCCACACATCCCTGTGTTCGCTCGACATGGAGCCTGTCACTGCTGCTGCATAGTACAGCACTTTGGACCTCGAGAGCAAGCCACGGATCCCTCTGTCCGCTCGACAAGGAGCCTGACTCTGCGGCTGCAGTTGGTCAGGCAAGTAGCGATGCACATGCCCAGGTGAGACGAAGCCTGGCTCCTATGTGGGAGCCTCAGGGGAGCCCTCAAGACCTAGGTCATGAGGGTCAAGGGAAGCTCAGGCACTGGCCTCAGCACAAGTTGAGGACACAGCACCCTGAGACGATCGGGGAGGAATCCCCAGAGGTGACTGGCAACTGACTCGGAGACTGTCCTCTCCTGAGGCCACATGGGCGCGTCCCTGAGCTCCCCGTCATAGCTCGAGAAACCCCGTGCAACTCGAGAAACACCAGAAGCTTCTCCCTTCCAAGCGGGGTGAGACGCTTTGATCGGGGAGGAATCCCCAGAGGTGACTGGCAACTGACTCGGAGACTGTCCTCTCCTGAGGCCACATGGGCGCGTCCCTGAGCTCCCCGTCATAGCTCGAGAAACCCCGTGCAACTCGAGAAACACCAGAAGCTTCTCCCTTCCAAGCGGGGTGAGACGCTTTTCTGATCTGGCGTCTCGTGGGAAATCACCCCTTCCCTCTTGGACTTCGAAGGGCTCCTTCACTCCCTTGCTGTGACACAAGGAATTCCCGGCCACAACCGACGCACACAAGACGAAACACAGTGGACCCCCTGCATCTCAAAAGGAGCCCAGTTTGACCCTGCTAAGCTCTAGATGATAGTTCCTTTTCCTGCTCATTAGTATAAGGTGTCCTGGGGCTTCCGTCGCATCACAACAGGAGGTGCTCGCAGTAGAAATTAGGGAGAAGCATCTGGGATTCGGCTCCCCCTCTCCAAGACCCTAAATGCCTTGTCCACTGCAGATGAACTAGACTGCCCCGAAAAGTCTTGACTGTCACCCCGAGACTCAAAGCAGGACACACTTGCACACGTGACAGCACTTTGGACCTTGAGGGCAAACCACAGATCCCTCTGTCCGCTAGACTAGGAGCCTGACTCTGCGGCTGCAGCTGGTCAGGCAAGTGGCGGTGCACATGTCTAGGTGAGACGGAGCCTGTCTCCTCTGCAGGAGCCTCAGCGGAACCCCCAAGACCTAGGTCAGAACGTTCGTGGGAAACTCAGGCACTGGCATCAGCACAAGTTGAGGACAGGGCACACTGAGACGATTGGGGAGAAATTCCCAGATGTAACTGCCAACTGGCACGGAGACTGTTCTCTCCTGAGGCAACAGGAGCGCGTCCTTTGGTTCCCAGTTTTAACTAGAGAGGACCCACCCACACCTTTAGAAAAACCAAAAGATTCTTCCCTGCAAGGGGGGTGAGGACATCGTCTGCTGTGGCGTCTCGGGGGAAAGAACCTCTTCTCTCTTGGACCTCCAAAGTCTCCTTCACCTCCTTGCTGTGACCCAAGAAGTTTCTCGCGCCGCCCGTCCTCAATCGAGGGTAACACCGAGGGTCCCGCCATGAATGTAAAGGAGCCCCAGTATCCTTGCTGAGCTCCAAAGGAGGGGCCCTTTCCTGCTCTGTTGGGAAAGGGTTCCCAGCATTTCCCTCACATCCCAACAGGAGACACTCGAACCTGGACTGTCGGGAGCAGCATCACGTGTCTTACCACCATTCCTCAAGACCCCCAAATACCTCATTCACTCTAGATGAACCTGAATGCCCTGCACTGGGTCGACTGTCACCCTGAGGCTCGAAGCCTGACACACTGGCACGTGTGACAGCCCTGGGTTATTACTCGAGGTGAAGACACAGATCCCTGTGTCCACTCCATGGGGAGATTTCACAGCTGCTGCAGCTGCAGGGGTAAGCGCAAGTGTATGTCTGCAGGCAAGACGAGGCCTGACTTTCCTGAGGGGGCTCCATGGGAATCCCGAGATTTATGTCAGCATGGGCCAGGTAAGCTCAGGTACCAGCTTCAGCACCAGACGAGAACTGAGGACTCGGCGATGACTGGGGAGGAATCCCCAAAGGTGCATGGCAACTGGCAAGAAGACTGACCTCTCTTGAGGCCAAAGGGGCGGGTCCATGGGCTCCTCATCGTAACTCGAGAAACCCCGCCGCAACTTGAGAAATAAAAGAAGCTTCTCCCTTGCAAGTGTGGTGAGGCCCTTATCCACTGTGGCATCTCTGGTGAAATCACTCCTTTCCTTTTGGACTTCGAAGGACTCTTTCCCACCCTTGCTGTGACCCAGGAATTTCCCCGCCCTACCCCCCTCAACTCGAGAGGAACAACAAGGGATGCGCTGAGACTCAACAGAGCCCTGTTTGCCCCTGCTAAGCTCCAGATGATCAACCCCTTTACTGCCCCTTAGGGAAAGGTTCCTTGGAGCTTCTCTCGAATACCAAGAGGAGGTGATCGAAACAGGAAAGTGGAGAGGAGCATCCGGGATTCGACCAACATTCACCAAGTCCCACAAATGCCTTGTCCACTGCAGATGAACTTGACAGCCTCAAACCGCCTTGACTGTCACCCCGAGGCTTTACACATGACACACTGGCACTTGTGACAGAAATTTGGACCTCGAGAGCAAGCGACAGATCCCTCTGTCCGCTCGACATGGAGCCTGACACTGCTACTGAACCTGGTCAGGTAAATAGCCGTGCACGTGTCCAGGTGAGACAAAGCCTGTCTCCTCTGTGTGAGCCTCAGGGGAACCCCAATACCTAGGTCAGGACTGTCGAGGGAAGCTCAGGCACTGGCCTCAGCACAAGTCGAGGACAGAGCCCCCAGAGACGATTGAAGAGGAATCTCCTGAGGTGACTGGCAACTGGCAAGGAGACTGTCCTCTCCTGAGGCCACAGGGGCGCGTCCCTGGGATCCTCGTTGTAACTCGAGAAACCACGCCCCAACTCGAGAAACACCAGAAGCTTCTCCTTGGAAAGTGAGGTGAGAACCTTATCTGATCTGGCGTCTCATGACAAATCACCTTTTTCCTCTTGGACCTCGAAGTGCTCCTTCACTCCCTTGCTGTAACACAAGAAATTTCCGGCCACAACCGTCGCACCCAAGAGGAAACCCAGTCGACCCGCTGCGACTCAACAGGAGCCCAGTTTGACCTTGAAAAGCTCTAGATGATAGTCCCTTTTACGGCTCCTTAGTATGTGTCCTGGGCTTCTGTCCCATCCCAAAAGGAGGTGCTCGCAGTAGGAAAGTCGTGAGGAGCATCTGGATTTCGGCCACCATTTCCCAAGACCCTAAAATGCCTTGCCCACAGCAGATGAATCTGTCTGCTCTGCACTACCTTGACTGTTATCCGGAGGTACGATGTCCAAAATACCTGCACGTGTGACAGCACTTTGGGGCTCGAGGGCAAGCCACACATCCCTGTGTTCGCTCGACATGGAGCCTGTCACTGCTGCTGCAGCTTGTCAGGCAAGTATTCCCTTTTACGGCTCCTTAGTATAATGTGTCCTGGGCTTCAGACCCATCCCAAAAGGAGGTGCTCGCAGTAGGAAAGTCATGAGGAGCATCTGGATTTCAGCCACCATTTTCCAAGACCCCCAAATGCCTTGCCCACTGAAGATGAACCTGTCTGCTCTGCACTACCTTGACTGTTATCCGGAGGTACGATGTCCAAAATACCTGCACGTGTGATAGCACTTTGGGCCTCGAGGGCAAGCCACACATCCCTGTGCTCGCTCAACATGGAGCCTGTCACTGCTGCTGCAGCTTGTCAGGCAAGTACCCGTGCACGTGTCCACACGAGACGAGGCCTGTCTCCTCTGTGGGGCCCTCAGTGGTACACCAAGACCTAGGTCAGGACGGTCGAAAAAAGCTCAGGCTTGGAATCAGAAAAAGTCGAGGACTGAGCACCGAGACGATTAGGGAAGACCCCCAGAGTCGCCTGGCATCTGGCACGGAGACTGTCCAATCCTGAGTGCACAGGGGCGAGTCCCTGGGTTCCTCGTTGTAACTCGAGAGGACTCTGCCACAACTTGTGAAAAACGAAAAGATTCTCTCCTGAAAGCGGGGTCACGACCTCGTCATCTGTGCCGTCTTGAGAAAAAGAACCTCTTCTCTCTTGGACCTTCAGAGTGTCGTTCCCCTCCTTGCTGTGACCCAAGAAGTTTCTCGCGCCGCCCGGCCTCACTCGAGAGGAACACCGAGGCTCCCGCCATGAATGTAAAGAAGTCCCAGTATCCCAGATGAGCTACAGATGTGGAGCCCTTTTCTTCTCCTTGACTGTCACCCCGAGGCTTTACACATGACACACTGGCACTTGTGACAGAAATTTGGACCTCGAGAGCAAGCCACACATCCCTCTGTCCGCTCGACATGGAGCCTGACACTGCTACTGAAGCTGGTCAGGCAAATAGTTGTGCACGTGTCCAGGTGAGACAAACCCTGTCTCCTCTGTGTGAGCCTCAGGGGAACCCCAATACCCAGGTTAAGATGGTCGAGGGAAGCTCAGGCACTGGCCTCAGAACAAGTCGAGGACAGAGCCCCCAGAGACGATTGAAGAGGAATCTCCTGAGGTGACTGGCAACTGGCAAGGAGACTCTCCTCTCCTGAGTCCACAGGGGTGCGTCCCTGGGCTCCTCGTTGTAACTCGAGAAACCACGCTCCAACTCGAGAAACACCAGAAGCTTCTCCCTGGAAAGTGAGGTGAGAACCTTATCTGATCTGGCATAAGAGGAATCTCCTGAGGTGACTGGCAACTGGCAAGGAGACTCTCCTCTCCTGAGTCCACAGGGGTGCGTCCCTGGGCTCCTCGTTGTAACTCGAGAAACCACGCTCCAACTCGAGAAACACCAGAAGCTTCTCCCTGGAAAGTGAGGTGAGAACCTTATCTGATCTGGCATCTCATGACAAATCAACTTTTTCCTCTTGGACCTCGAAGTGCTCCTTCACTCCCTTGCTGTAACACAAGAAATTCCCGGCCACAACCGTCGCACCCAAGAGGAAACCCAGTGGACCCGCTGCGACTCAACAGGAGCCCCGTTTGACCTTGAAAAGCTCTAGATGATAGTCCCTTTTACGGCTCCTTAGTATAATGTGTCCTGGGCTTCCGTCCCATCCCAAAAGGAGGTGCTCGCAGTAGGAAAGTCGTGGGGAGCATCTGGATTTTGGCCACCATTTTCCAAGACCCCCAAATGCCTTGCCCACTGCAGATGAATCTGTCTGCTCTGCACTACCTTGACTGTTATCCGGAGGTACGATGTCCAAAATACCTGCACGTGTGACAGCACTTTGGGCCTTGAGGGCAAGCCACAAATCCCTGTGTTCGCTCGACATGGAGCCTGTCACTGCTGCTGCAGCTTGTCAGGCAAGTACCCGTGCACGTTTCCACACGAGACGAGGCCTGTCTCCTCTGTGGGGCCCTCAGTGGTACACCGAGACCTAGGTCAGGACCGTCGAAAAAAGCTCAGGCTTGGAATCAGAAAAAGTCGAGGACTGAGCACCGAGACGATTAGGGAAGACCCCCAGAGTCGCCTGGCATCTGGCACGGAGACTGTTCAATCCTGAGTGCACAGGGGCGAGTCCCTGTGTTCCCCGTTGTAACTCGAGAGGACTCTGCCACAACTTGTGAAAAATGAAAAGATTCTCTCCTACAAGCGGGGTCACGACCTCGTCCTCTGTGGCGTCTCGAGAAAAAGAACCTCTTCTCTCTTGGACCTCCAGAGTGTTGTTCACCTCCTTGCTGTGACCCAAGAAGTTTCTCGTGCCGCCCGGCCTCACTCGAGGGGAACACCGAGGCTCCCGCCATGAATGTAAAGAAGTCCCAGTATCCCAGATGAGCTACAGATGTGGAGCCCTTTTCTTCTCTGTTGGGAAAGGGTTCCCAGCAATTTCCTCACATCCCAACAGGAGACACTCGAACCGGGACTGTCGGGAGCAGCATCAGGAGGCTTGTCACCATTCCTCAAGACCCCCAAAAACCTCGTTCACTCCAAATGAACCTGACTGTCCTGCACTTGGTCGAGTGTCACCCCAAGGCTCGAAGCCTGACACACTGGAACGTGTGACAGACCTGGGTGGTAACACGAGTTCAAGTCACAGATCCCTGTGTCCACTCCATGGGGAGACTTTCACAGCTGATGCAGCTGCAGAGGAAAGCGCAAATCTAAGTCTCCAGGCAAGACGAGGCCTGAATTTCCGGTGAGGGCTCCAGGGAAACCCCAAGATTTATTTAGCATGGGCGAGGAAAGCTTAGGTACCAGCTTCAGCACCAGACGAGGACTGAGGACTCGGCGATGACTGGGGTGGAATCCACAAAGGCGCATGGCAACTGGCAAGAAGACTGGCCTCTCCTGAGCCCACAGGGGCGGGTCCATGGGCTTCCCATGGTAACTCGAGAAACCCCGCCGCCACTCGATAAATATCAGAAGCGTCTCACTTGCAAGCCAAATGAGGCCCTTATCCATCGCGTCATCTCTGGGGAAATCACTCCTTCGCTCTTGGACCTCGAAAGGCTCTTTCCCCCCCTTGATATGACCGAGAAATTTACCCTCCCTACCCCTCTCAACTCGAGAAGAACAACGAAAGGTCCGCTGCGACTCAGCAGAGCCCTGTTTGCCCCTCCTAAGCTCCAGATGATCAATCCCTTTTCTGCCACTTATGAAAATGTTCACTGGAGCTTTGCACGAATACCAAGAGGAGGTGCTCGAAACAGGAAAGTGGGGAGGAGCATCAGAGATTCGGCCACCATTCCCCAGGACCCCCAAATGCCTTGTCCATTGCAGATGAACTTGACAGACCAGCACTGCCTTGACTGTCACCCCAAGGCTCGACGCACGACACACTGGCACGTGTGACAGCACTTTGGACCTGGACAGCAAGCCAAATATTCCTCTGTCCGCTCGACATGGAGCCTGACACTGCTGCTGCAGCTGGTCTGGCAAGTAGCCATGCATGTGCCCAGGTGAGACGAAGCCTGTCTCCTCTGTGGAAGCCTCAGGGGAACCCTCAACACCTACGTCCGGACTTTCGAGGGAACCTCAGGCACTGGCCTCAGCACAAGTCGAGGACAGGGCACTCAGTGACAATTGGAGAGGAATCCCCAGACGTAACTGGCAACTGACACGGAGACTTTCCTCTCCTGCGGCCACAGGGGCGGGTCCCTGGTCTCCCCGTCATAACTCGAGAAACCAGGCCGCAATACGAGAAACAACAGAAGCTTTTCCCTTGCAAACAGGATGAGACCCTTATCCGATCTGGTGTCTCGTGGAAAATCACCCCTTCGCTCTTGAATCACGAAGGGCTTCTTCATTCCCTTGCTGTGACACAAGAGTTCCCGGCCACAAAGGTCGCACCCAGGAGAAACCCCAGTGGACACGCTGCGACTCAAGAGGAGACCAGTTTGCTCTTGCTAAGCTCTAGATGATAGTTCCTTTTCTTGCTCCTTAATATAAGGTGCCCTGGGGCTTCTGTCGCATCCCAAAAGGAGGTGCTCGCAGTAGGAAAGTCGAGGGGAGCATTTAGAGTTCGACCACCATTCTCCAAGACCCCCAAATGCCTTGTCCATTGCAGATAAACCTGTCTGCCCTCCACGGCCTTGACTGTCAACCCGAGGTTCGACGCCCGAAAGACCTGCACGTGTGACAGCACTTTGGGCCTATTGTGAAAGCCACAGATCCCTGTGTCCGCTCGACATGGAGCCTGACACTGCTGCTGCGGCTGGTCAGGCAAGTAGCCGTTCACGTGTCCAGGAGATACGAGGCCTGTCTCAACTGTGGGAACCTCAGTGGTACACCAAGAACTAGGTCAGGACTTTCTAGGAAAGCTCAGGCTCTAGCCACAGCAAAAGTCTAGGATTGAGAACTGAGATGATTAGGGAAGAATCCCCAGAGCCGCCTGGCAACTGACACCTAGACTGTCCAATCCTGAGTGCACAGGGGCGAGTCCCTGGGTTCCCCTTTGTAACTCGAGAGGACCACACTACAACTTGATAAAAACAAAAGATTCTCCCCTACAAGCGGGATGCGGACCTCTTCTGTTGTGTCATCTAGGGGAAGAGAACCTCTTCTCTCTTGGACCTCCAAAGTGTCGTTCACCTTCTTGCAGTGACCCAAGAAGTTTCTCGAGCCGCCCGTCCTCACTCGAGTGGAACACCGAGGAGACCACCAAGAATGTAAAGGAGCCCCAGTATCCCTGCTGAGCTCCAGATGAGGGGCCCTTTCCTGCTCTGACGGGAAAGGTTTCCAGTAATTCCCTCACATCACAACTGGTGACACTCGAATCAGGACTGTGGGGAGCAGCATCCATTCCCCAACACCCCCAAATACCTCATTCACTCCAGATGAACCTACCTGCCCTGCACTGGGTCGACTGTCACCCCGAGGCTGGAAGCCTAACACACTGGCACGTGTGACAGACCCCGATGGTACCTCAAGGTCAAGTCACAGATCCCTTTGTCCACTCGACGGGGACCCTTGAACAGCTGCTGCAGCTCCGGAGGCAAGCTCAAGTGTACGTCTACAGGCAAGACGTGGCCTGACTTTACTGTGAGGGCTCCATGGGAACCCCCAGATTTATGTCAGCATGGTCGAGGAAAGCTCAGGTACCAGCTTCAGCACCAGACAAGGACTGAGGATTCAGCGATGACATGAGGAATCCCCAAAGGCACATTGCAACTGGCAAGAAGACTGGCCACTCCTGCGGCCATAGGGGCGGGTCAATGAACTCCGCGTCATAACTCGAGAAACCCAGCCAAAACTCGAGAAATACCAGAAGCTTTTCCCTTGCAAGCGGGGTGAGGTCCTTATCCACTGCGACCTCTCTGGTGAAATCACTTCTTCCCTCTTCGTCCTCGAAGGTAGAAGACTGGCCACTCCTGCGGCCACAGGGGCGGGTCAATGAACTCCGCGTCATAACTCGAGAAACCCCGCCAAAACTCGAGAAATACCAGAAGCTTCTCCCTTGCAAGCGGGGTGAGGTCCTTATACACTGCGACCTCTCTGGTGAAATCACTTCTTCCCTCTTCATCCTCGAAGGACTCTTTATCCCCCTTGCTGTGACCCAGGAGTTTCCCCACCCTACCCATCTCACCTCGAGAAGAACAACAAAAGGTCAGCTGCGACTCAGCAGAGCCATGTTTGCCCCTGCTAAGCTCCAGATGATCATCCCCTTACCTGCCCCTTAGGGAAAGATTCCCTGGAGCTTCACTCGAATACCAAGAGGAGATGCTCAATCGCGAAAGTCGGGAATAGCACCAGGGGTTCAGCCACCATTCACCTAGTCCCCCAAATGCNACAACAAAAGGTCAGCTGCGACTCAGCAGAGCCATGTTTGCCCCTGCTAAGCTCCAGATGATCATCCCCTTACCTGCCCCTTAGGGAAAGATTCCCTGGAGCTTCACTCGAATACCAAGAGGAGATGCTCAATCGCGAAAGTCGAGAATAGCACCAGGGGTTCAGCCACCATTCACCAAGTCCCCCAAATGCTTTGTCCACTGCAGATGAACTTGACAGCCCCACACCGCCTTGACTGTCACCCCGAGGCTCGACACACAACACATTGGCACTTGTACAGCGATTTGGACCTTGAGAGCAATCCACAGATACCTCTGTCCGCTCGATATGAAGCCTGACACTGCTGCTGAAGCAGTTCAGGCAAGTAGACGTGCACGTGTCCAGGTGATAGGAAGCCTGGCTCCTCTGTGGGAGCCTCAGGGGAACTCCAAGACCTAAATCAGGACTGTCGAGGAAAGCTCAGGCACTGGCCTCAGCACTAGTC
>SJYD01055592.1:317596-333078 GCA_006408635.1 Nanger granti
ATTCTAACTACTGATTCTTAACTGACATACAAGTTTCTCATGAGGCAGTTAAGTGATCTGGTAGTCCCATCTCTTTAAGGATTTTCCAGTTTGTTGTGATCTGAACAGAAAAAGACTTTGCATAATTAATGAAGCAGAAGTAGATTTTTTCTGGAATTCTCTTGCTTTTTCTATGATCCAATAAATGTTGGCAATTTGATCTTTGATTCTTTTGCCTTTTTTAATTCCAGCCTGTATATCTGGAAGTTCTCCATTCACATACTGCTGAAGCCTAGTTTGACTAATTGTGAGCATTACCTTGTCAGCATATGAAATGAGCATAATGGGATGATACTTTGAACATTCTTTGGCAGTGTCCTTCTTTGGTATTGGGCTTCCATTGTGGCTCAGCTGGTACAGAATCCACCTGCCATGTGGGAGACCTGGGTTCGATCCCTGAGTTGGGAAGATTCCCAGGAGAAGGGAAAGGCTACCCACTCCAGTATCCTGGCCTGGAGAATTCCATGGACTGGACTGTATAGTCCATGGGTTCGAAAAGAGTCAGACACAAGTGCACGACTTTCACTTTTCTTTGGGATTGGAATGAAAACTGACCTTTTCCAGTTCTGTGGCTACTGCTGAGTTTTCCAGATTTGCTGAAATATTGAGTGTAAAATTTTAACAGCATCATCTTTTAGGATTTGAAATAGCTTAGCTAGAATTCCATCATTTCTATTAGCTTTGTTCATAGTGATGGTTCCTAAAGGCCACTTAACTTCACACTCCAGGATGTCTGGCTCTAGGTGAGTGACCACACCGTCATGGTTACCTGGGTTATTAATACCATTTTTAAAAATCTGGTTCTTCTGTATATTCTTGCCACCTTTTCTTAATCTCTTCTTCTTCCTTTAGTTCATTACTGTTTCTGTCCTTTATTGTGCCCATCCTTGGATGAAATGTTCCCTTGATATCTCCAATTTTATTGATGAGATCTCTAGTCTTTCCCACTGTNCCATACATGACCACTGGAAAAACCATAGCCTTGACTAGATGGATCATAGTCGGCAAAGTAATGTCTCTGCTTCTGAATATACTATCTAGGCTGGTCATAACTTTCCTTCCAAGGAGTAAGCGTCTTTTAATTTCATGGCTGCAGTCACCATCTGCAGTGTTTTGGAGCCCCCCCTCCCCCCACCAAAATAAAGTCTGACACTGATTCCACTGTTTCCCCATCTATTTCCCATGAAGTGATGGGATCAGATGCCATGATATTCATTTTTTGAATGTTGAGCTTTAAGCCAACTTTTTCACTCTCCTCTTTCACTTTCATCTAGAGGCTCTTTAGCTCCTCTTCACTTTCTGCCATAAGGGTGGTGTCATCTGCATATCTGAGGTTCTTGATATTTCTTCCAGCAATCTCAATTCCAGCTTGTGCTTCTTCCAGCCCAGCGTTTCTCATTATGTACTCTGCATATAAGTTCAATAAGCAGGGTGACAATATACAACCTTGACGTACTCCTTTTCCGATTTGGAACCAGTCTATTGTTCCATTTCAGTTCTAACTATTGCTTCCTTACCTGCATATAGGTTTCTCAAGAGGCAGATCAGATGGTCTGGTATTCCCATCTCTTTCAGAATTTTCCACAGTTTATTGTTATCCTTGAATACCACCCCACTATTGAGTTTACTTCTAGGCAGCCTTATTAAGGCTCAGTTCTTTCATGCTGGAAGCTACTTTCTGTCTGTAAAGGACAGTCAGATACTTACAAAGACTGGGGTGTGTAAGAACCAACAACAAGGATCCTGCAAATGTTGCTCATTTCCTTCTTCCTCAACCAAAATACAAACTAGAGAAAGTTCAAAGATCTCAGTTGATTCCCCTCACAGCCCTGGTTCAGTGCTATGGTGGTGCCCTTGTCCTTGTTGCTGGTTCAGTGAATTCTCACTTCTTGCCAGTAACACCCGGATCTTCTCTTGTGGGGCAGTGTTTCTCAGACACTTCCCTTAATAAGCAGTATCTTGGGAAACCTCAGAAGAATCCACCTGATTGCTGACTGCTGATTACAGCAAGAGCCTCACCAAAAAAAAAAAAAAAAAAAGGTGGTGGTGGGGTGGGAAGGCTTGGCTCAACTATTTGTCACTGTGTGGTCATATTATTCCCATCCAAAGATGAGCAAATTGATTCTCAGAAACACTGAGTGACTTTTCCCTAGGGGACTCTGTTGTTGAAACAGAGCTAGTAGACAAGCACAGATGTGTCTGAAAGAAACTCATGTCCTTTTCACCTTCCAGGTTGGGTTTCACTTAGCATCTTTGTGTCACAATTGTCTTCCCTATCAAATGAGATTAATGCATCACTTGTTAGACTTTTGGTGGGATTAAATAAACTACTCAAGGGAACTCCTAAGCACAGGGCTGGACAAAGAAATATAAGCTTCCTTTCTTTCCGCTGTAATGTATTGAGGGAAAATCCTTTCATTCAGGCTGAGTGTGGGGCCACAGTGCCTCATCCTTTCTCACTCATCATGGAGTAGAACTCAATTAAACATTAAAAATCTTTAACTTGGAGAGGAACCATTTAATCCAAATGGACAGTAGTTAAGTTCTAGAGCAGATGACTCCAAATACCAGTCATTTATTTTCTGTGCATTTTGGGTTGGTGGGAGTCAGAAGATTCTAGGGGAGGAATCCAGATGGCTGGTGATGAAGCTGGAGGCTCAGGGCAGCCAGTCTTAGTGAACCAGTAAAGCCGTGTTTTATGTGGGCTCAAAATCTGGGTGAAACCCACCCATTTAAGAAGAAGACCACCTATAAGGCTTCCCCAGCAGAAGACTCAGTTTCTGGCTTGGTTACAGTCCCAGTGCCCACCCCTTCCCACCAGGACAGGCCCATGGCCCCAGCTCTACCTGGATCCCCCTTCTCCCCCTGGGGGCCTTCTTTCCCATCTCGTCCATCACGACCACGAAGACTATCTGCTGGTGGGGCACACACAACCAGGGTGCAGGGGTCGGTGAGTGTTTTCTCAGAATAGACATCCATTTCTTCACCCAGGGAACTCTGGGACTGTGCCAGCAGGAGAAGCGCGGAGAGAGGGAGAAGCATGTCCTAGGCAGAGAAAGAGAGGGGGTGGGGGGGGCTCTTGGTCCAAGGACGAGGATGAGGGCTGGCCCAGCTCCCGGAGGGCAGGAGAAGCCTTCCCCCATCTCCCCTCCCATCCTCTGGGGCCCAGAGCAGCAGGGCTCCGAAAGCAGTTTAGGCAAACTTAGGATAAGGTCTGGCCAGGGAGGACATGAGCGGACCAGCTGGGCCTCTGCCCTGCTCTGCCAGCACATGAATCTACTCTCAGATGCTCTGCGTCATCCCTCTCTGGGCTTGTCATCCCTGCCAGGGGCACTTGGCCAGGATGTAGAATTCCTCACTGAGGCCATTGTCACACCAGGAGGGACTCACTGGGAGCCCTCAGGTGGGACCCTCCCCTCTATGGACCTGGTTATCCTTTTCTGTATCAGTAAGGTAGCTGACTTAGCTGCGACAATGCAGACTCATTTCCTCTCACTTGCTGTTCTGGATAGACTAGTATTGCAGGTCTGCAGTGCTGTCTGAAGAAAAGCCAGAGTCCTAAACTGGGTGAGGTCTGTCCTGAGCACAAGATGGGCGCATGACTGTGTCCTTACCAGGGTCTGTCATTCCTGAGCCCCACGAGAAAAGTCCCTGGCATACCTAGAGTCTGTCCAGACTTCCAAGAGGAGTTGGGCCAGCGGCCTCATGGAGGAAGGGACATGTGAGGCGCACAGTTAGGGGAAGGCTGGCTTCAGGGGAGGAAAGAGCAGATGTCCAACAGAGCTTCCAGTTACCATCAGAAAGGGACTGCGGAGCTAAGTGAGATCAGGGGTGGGTACAGGACATAGGTCAGTCCCACTGTTGGGCTTCTTTCTTCTCTGAGGCAGAAACTGTAAAGCTTTGACCATGGAAAGGGCTCAAGGGCACTGGAAAGACTTGAAAGAAAGCCTGAGTGACCTGTGCAAACAAAGGACAGAGGGTCACCGGAAGGCTGAGGTAGTGGGAGGGAAGGGGCTTTCTGGCCAGAGGAGTGCCTCCTTCCAAGAGGACAGTGAATTGCATTTTCCACGGGGACAATGGCACCAGAGATCTGGTTGGATGTCACATCCAACTCTCCCCTTCTCCCAGCCCAGGAAACACACCTCCCACCAAACAAAAGGAACACAGTGCTGAGCATCCACTGTTACCTTGTGCCCCTCCTCCAACACTCACCCTCCTAGACTGGAACAGCTATGTAGACCCTGCCTTGCTCAGCACCAGTAGGATAAAGCACCCATTCAGGCAGGAAGAGCTCACTGGACACAGGAAAGCAAATTGAGAGGCTAGGACAGAGACACTCACGGTTGCTTCCTCTAGGGTTTCAGAACCTCCACGCAAACTGAAGTTCCTCAGCCACTATTGACTATTCATACCTGCCCTGTAACCTGAGGTTCCAGTGCCGGTTTCCAGAGAAAAGAACAAAGTGTGGCTTGTTGACTCAGTCAATTTTGCCCCCACCTGGGTTCTGGACACATGCTGCTGTTCATGGACTAAACACACACTAGAGTTCAAAGAGCACGCTCCGCTCAGGATCGCATCGGTTCCTCACTGCGGCCCTGAGAGTTCAGTGGCAGCGTCAGTGTCTGTGTCTCACGGATGTCCAGGAATCCAGGGTCCAGAGAAGACCAGCAAGTTGCACAATGACCTAGAGCTCATGCAAAGCAGCCTGCCTCTGCAGAGCCCAAGAAACAGCACCCGCTCTGCCCATTTCTCTTCCTTCTCACTCAAATTACTGCTCAGACACTAGGAAAGAGCTGGGAGCTGCCTGGCAGATCTGAGCAGCAGTGGGGCAGCTAGAGGGGCTGCTGAGGCAACAGCCTGTGGGGGGCAGTGTCTGGGGGAGCTGCCACCCAACAGGGGTCACTCTTTTGCTTTCTGCTGTAACTAGGACAGCCCTCCACTTGCCTTTTATACAGTTGTTGTTCGGTGGTTAAGCTGTGTCTGACTCTTTGTGGCCCCATGGACTTCAGCTTGCCAGGTGCCCCTCAGTTCAGTTCAGTTGCTCAAGTCGCGTCCAGCTCTTGGACCCCATGGACTGCAGCAAGCCAGGCTTCCTTGTCCATCGCCAATTCCCGGAGCCTACTCAAACTCATTTCCATCGAGTTGGTGATGCATTCAACCACCTCTTCATCTGTTGTCCCATTTCCTTCCCGCCTTCAATCTTTTCCAGCATCAGGGTCTTTTCAAATGAGTTAGTTCTTTGCATCAGGTGGCCAAAGTATTGGAGCCATCCTCCCTTAACTTGACTGCCCTAATCTCTCCACTGTTTAAGCCGGTGTTTCTCCATTATGTGGCCCTAGTGGCCACTTTGGATCCCAAAGCTGCTGTAGCCATCACAGGGAAACGCTCACTCCCAATGACTGTGGGCTAGTTGCTAGCATCTCTGCTTGCCTGTAGTTCCCTGTGACTTATTTCTTCCATCAACCCTTCCCTTAGGTCTCCACATCAGCAACCCTAGGTCTCCAGCCTCCCTTTTGGCCACCTCATTGGATGTGCTGACCTGCTCCTGGGCTTTGATGCTCCTTGTATGTGATGGAATCTATGATGTCAGCTTTCCTCAAAGGTAGGGAGAGGTCTTCTCTTTTCTATATTGCAGTTTTTTGAAGCAAGATCCTGTAGCTCGTGACCTGGGCCCCTAAAGCTTGAGCTCTTCTCTATTCTATAAATAACACCCAGGCCCTCTATTCTAGGATGCTCACACACCACCGAGAGGTCTAATCAGCATGGAGGCTGACCTGAACCCTTGGTCTCCCCTCCCCACAAAGCCTAACTGTCGAGTCTTACCCTGGTGACTAGACAACTCTCCTTATATATGGTGGCTTTCATTTCAGGAGTCCTGTACTTCATCTCGGGAGAAGGCAATGGCACTCCACTCCAGCACTCTTGCCTGGAAAATCCCATGGATGGAGGAGCCGGGTAGGCTGCAGTCCATGGGGTTGCTAGGAGTCGGACATGACTGAGTGACTCCACTTTCACTTTTCAGTTTCCTGCATTGGAGAAGGAAATGGCAACCCACTCCAGTGTTCTTGCCTGGAGAGTCCCAGGGCCGGGGCAGCCTGGTGGGCTGCCGTCTCTAGGGTCACACAGAGTCAGACACGACTGAAGTGACTTAGCAGCAGCAGCAGCAGCGGCAGCAGCAGCAGCATACTTTATCTCTTCCTGCAAGTTGGCTTCTATTAACTCCTGCCTCCTAGACTGTCAAATGCATCCTTCATGCCCTTGGACCCCATTATAGCACAGAATATGGTGTTTCCTTTGTGTGACTTCACATTCCAAGGGAGGCCAGTTCTATTTATGATCAAACCCAGACACTCCTGTGTCAGTGATACCCTTTTCTTTTCTCAGTTCCACCGACACAGGTGAGAAGAATCAGATTTTAAATGGTGATCACGATGGCTTTCACACAGAGGATCACTGGACCACCCTCTCTTCCCAGACAGAATCCTGAATGGCTGCACAGTTTCTCTAGGGGCTAATCACTGGTGCCATACTGCCGTCCTAGCAACATCCGCAGTCCCTGGCGGACTTCATTAGCTGCACTTTCCTCAGAGCTAAGCTGTGTGGCCTCTGGTATTTTTCCAGATGCTTGTGCACAGTGCTGGTGAAGCTGCCAGATCAGTGGGCCCATGCAGGGTCAGACCACTCAAGATGGCTTCCTCTTGTTCCCTGTTCATCCCCTGCTAGACCAGTCCCTGCTTCACTCACATGACCACCCAATCCTCTTAATTACAGGGCTTAATAGTACCTGCCGCCACGCTTGCTGCCCCAGCTGCTGGTTTTCCTGGTAACTGATGAGCCCACCTGATGTCAATATCCCTATAAACGGTAGGCTCCTCCCTCAAAGAGTGGAGATTGCCTCAGTGTGCTTCCTGCTGCCTGCTGCACGTGGCATGTTGTTGCTCGAGGACCCTTCTCTTGGATGTTTGTCCAGTGAGTGGTGGACTTCTTTCCCGCTCTCAGCTCTTTCTTCGGTCTCAAGGCTGGGCATTTACGAGTGTGCAGGCCTGTGTGTTGCAGCCCAACAGTTGGTGAGTCAGCCAGAAGGCTGCTGAAACCCCTATGAGGGCCAAAATTTTGATGAATATGGATAGGGAAGGAAAAATTATGGGGTTAATCTCGGGTGGCCATCCACTAGCATGTGGGTTCCTGTGGAATCTGACTACTGTAAGAGATATCTTTCTCTTCCATTATACTGATGACATCCTGCTAACCTCAGTCTCTTTCCAGTTTAAAAGTAGCAGCCTGGTGCTTTGGGTTCACTTGACTGCGTGGGGAGGGCTTGTGATACAGGCAAAACACAGGAGTCTGATTTTCTAGCTTTTTACAAAGTACAAACATACCCCTAACCCACCACTTCTTAAAAATTACAGACACAGGCTTTAGGGACATAAACTTAGGGATAGGATTGGGAATTGGATGGGGCCAGTCACCCTGAGCCGTTCGTTTGGAACCTGTGGAAATAGTGAAATAATAACAGTAGCCTTGGGCTACACATGCACGCGCACACACACACACAATACCCCCACTTTATCAGCCATGAAGTTCAGAAATGGACTGATAAAAATGCCATACCCTGGAGATTCCACCTGTCCTACAGCACTACCACTGCCAGGCTAATTGAAGGATGAGTGGACTACTTAAAAAACAACTTATACAGAAACCCACTGTCTCAACCTGTGAACCAGTAGGCTAACTTCATTCCCACAAACTTGTAACTAAATATTTCAGGAGCAATCACCACAGGGTCTACATCATGTTAACCAAAGGCAACAAGTCATCACCATCTGAATTCAATGATTAACCACCCAAGGTCATTGCCAGCTAAAGGTCAGGAAAATAACTCACTTTTGTCCTTGCCACAGGATCTACCCCACAGGGAACATATTGTAAATGGCCCTGGGACTATAGGGAAGTCCCTCATGTTTTAGGTTTGCAGCCCTGTGGGGGTTAGGATTAGTACCAGAGGGGTCTTACAGATTTCATCTGGCCCCACCTAAGATAATTAAACCAGGCCTCCTAATGGAGAAAGGCACCATTACATTAACACGGTGGTCTGTCACACCCTCTCCAGTATTTGATAACTGCTATGCTAGTAAAGTAATGCTCAAAATTCTCCAAGTCAGGCTTCAGCAATACGTGAACCATGAACTTTCTGATGTTCAAGCTGGTTTTAGAAAAGGCAGAGGAACCAGAGATCAAATTGCCAACATCTGCTGGATCATGGAAAAAGCAAGAGAGTTCCAGAAAAACATCTATTTTTGCCTTATTGACTATGCCAAAGCCTTTGACTGTGTGGATCACAATAAACTGTGGAGAATTCTGAGAGAGATGGGAATACCAGACCACCTAACCTGCCTCTTCAGAAATCTGTATGCAAGTCAGGAAGCAACAGTTAGAGCTGGACATGGAACAACAGACTGGTTCCAACTAGGAAAAGGAGTACGTCAAGGCTATATATTGTCACCCTGCTTATTTAACTGATATGCAGACTATATCATGAGAAACGATGGGCTGAAAGAAACACAAGCTGGAATCAAGATTGCCAGGAGAAATATCAATAACCTCAGATATGCAGATGACACCACCCTTATGGCAGAAAGTTAAGAGGAACTAAAAAGCCTCTTGATGAAAGTGAAAGTGGAGAGTTAAAAAAGTTGGCTTAAAGCTCAACATTCAGAAAATGAAGATCATGGCATCTGGTCCCATCACTTCATGGGAAATAGATGGGGAAACAGTGGAAACAGTGTCAGACTTTATATTTTTGAGCTCCCAAATCACTGCAGATGGTGACTGCAGCCACGAAATTAAAAGACGCTTACTCCTTGGAAGAAAACTTATGATCAACCTAGATAGCATATTCAAAAGTAGAGACATTACTTTGCCAACTAGTCAAGGCTATGGTTTTTCCTGTGGTTATGTATGGATGTGAGAGTTGGACTGTAAAGAAAGCTGAGTGCCAAAGAATTGATGCTTTTGAACTGTGGTGCTGGAGAAGACTCTTGAGAGTCCCTTGGACTGCAAGGAGATGCAACCAGTCCATTCTGAAGGAGATCAGCCCTGGGATTTCTTTGGAGGGAATGATGCTGAAGCCGAAACTCCAGTACTTTGGCCACCTCATGCGAAGAGTTGACTCACTGGAAAAGACTGTGATGCTGGGAGGGATTGGGGGCAGGAGGAGAAGGGGACGCCGAGGATGAGATGACTGGATGGCATCACTGACTCTATGGACGTGAGTCTAAGTGAACTCCAGGGGTTGGTAATGGACAGGGAGGCCTGGCGTGCTGCGATTCACAGGGTCACAAAGAGTCGGACATGACTGAGCAACTAAACTGAACTGATGGGAAATAAATGGGGGAGCAATGGAAACAAGTCAGACTTTTTTGGGGGAGGAGGGGCTCCAAAATCACTGCAGATGGTGACTGCAGCCATGAAATTAAAAGACACTTACTCCTTGGAAGAAAAGTTATGATCAACCTAGATAGCATATTCAAAAGCAGAGACATTACTTTGCCAACTAAGGTCCATCTAGCCAAGGCTATGGTTTTTCCAGTGGTCATGTATGGATGTGAGAATTAGACTATGAAGAAAGCTGAGTGCCGAAGAATTGATGCTTTTGAACTGTGGTGTTAGAGAAGACTCCTGAGAGTCCCTTGGACTGCAAGGATATACAACCAGTCAATTCTGAAGGAGATCAGCCCTGGGATTTCTTTGGAGGGAATGATGCTGAGGCTGAAACTCCAATACTTTCACCACCTTATGCGCAGAGTTGACTCATTGGAAAAGATTCTGATGCTGGGAGGGATTAGAGACAGGAGGAAAAGGGGATGATAGAGGATGTGATGGCTGAATGGCATCACTGATTCGACGGAAGTGAGTCTGAGTGAACTCCGGGAGTTGGTGATGGACAAGGAAACCTGAAGTGCTGCGATTCATGGGGTCCAAAGACTCGGACACAACTGAGTAACTGAACTTAACTGATGGGGACTAAGGCTGTGTAATGGTACTGCAGCCCAAGACAAAAACCGTAGATAGGGGTGGCATTATGTCAGAATGGTGCTGCTGCTTGGATTTTCTTAATGGTCATGATTTTCCCTGCATTGAGCCTGTTAAACATCTTATATTTCATCTCTAGTCCGAGCAGAAGGAATCTGTTTAGCAGACAGGGCAACCACAGTAACCTCACTACTAAATGAGTCTGATTCTTGGGTCCACAGCGAGATGCCTTTGTTGTCTTCCTCTGAAATTCCATGAAAAATTGACCCAATTAGTGCCTGGCTCCAAAGTTAGCCCATCTTTTGGACTCTCAGCGCTCTCTAGCTGCTGTGGTGTGTATTGTATGTATGGGACCGGTTTGCAGTGCACCTTGATATATATACCTGACTCCAGGGATATCAAGGAAGGAAGGGAACCAGATATTGTGGGAGTCGGGCAGGTTATGTAGGGGATGAACAGGCCATTCAAGATAGCTTTTCCCTTGTTCTCTCTACATCCCCTGCTCAACCAGTCCCTGCTTCACATGACTATCCAATCCTCTTAATTATAGGGCTTAACTAGAAACTGCCTACATGCTTGCTCCTGCCTTAGCTTCTGGTTTCCGTGATATCTGATAAGCCAACCTGATGTCAATTCCACCTGTAGATGGCAGCCTCTCTTCCTCCAGTGTCACAGATTGCTGGCCTCTCCTGCCTGCCATCCATGGTGGCATGTTGCTCCAGGACCCTCCACTTCAGACATGTGGAATCCCCTGTCAAATGATCACTGATATCTTTTTCACTGTGTCTTCAGTCTCAAGGCAGGGCATCTACAAAGCTCGCAGGCTTGTGAGGTACAGCGCAACAGCAGTGAACATGGGGCTTGGGTCCCAGGGAACAGTCAGGGAGGCGGCACTGGGGCCTTCTGCCAGGGCATTCACAAACTACTTCTACCCTGTTCTGTGTATTGAGTTCTTTGATTCTAAAGCCATGTCTAAGGCAGAAAAAAACAGTGACACAGACATCAGAAGAAGAAAGAATCCAGTTGGGTTTCCCAAAAATCTGTCAGGCAATATCTCTTGGGCCTAATCTTGGGGTTGTATTTATACCCTTCATCTGGTCCTTGCAAACTAGGTGCAAATTCAGGGCAAGTGTCTAACCTGGCTAGCTGTGGCTCCTCCATTGGTTGGTTAAAATGGTGGACTTCTCATACACTATTACCTCTCTTTTCACTTCTGTTTCCTGAAGGTTGATGCCTTAATATCTCCCATTTTTTGAGTCCTAGGGTAAATAGTGATCTGCCTCTCAGAGGCCCATTTGAATGGGTGGTCAAGAGAGTCCATGAAATGATGAAGGATATCCTTGATCTGTGGGGTCGGTGGCAGATTATCCTTGTTTCCACCCCAATTGCCTCTGGTTGAAAAATGTTATCTAAGTTATGAAGATTGTGGTTTGTGGTATATCAGAGTCTGAGCCCTCAGGTATATAGGTGTCCCTTAAAGCCTTTCCCCTATCTGCTAAGAGCTGTGATCCAAATGAAAAACCACCTTCTGTGGCTCAGAAACCTTCCATGATACAGACATGGATTGAAATTCATGCCCTCAGTGCCTGTACCCACTTGCTGTGACTACAAGTGGACATATGTTCAGACACAGGCTCCCATCAAGTCCAGATTAAAAACACCTGAGACTTCAATCAACACACTTCTTACAAGGCTGTATCAGGAGAGGCACTCTCCTGATGAGGCTGAATTTCCTCTCCTTCCATGAGAAACAGAAGAACACAAGGTCTGGCAAGCTAGTTGAAGGAGGATCATAAGTTCTTGGATACAAATGAATCTTTCAGAGACTCTGATATACCCCAAACCACTATCTTCATAACTTAGATAACGTTTCTTAACCAGAGGCAATTGTGTTTCCACCCCAACCAAGGATAAGGGGACTGACCCTAGATGATGAGGTTATCCTGAGGGGTAGAGGAGGGTGGATTTGGGGGCAGGGTCTGTATGGACTCCCAGGGTTCTCTAGCCCAAGATTCTGATAAACCAATATTACCTTTGTTTCCATATTTACTTCAGGACTTACCAAACAGGCACTCCTCAGCACAGGTGTACCTTCCAGATAATGGATAAAGTAATAAAGAATATGCCCAACAATCCTTCACCATTTTATGGACTTTCTTTCTTGACCATCCATTCGAATGCACCTGGAACCCCTCAGCCACTTACGGCCACATGTGTTTCCAAGGAATGCACTTTAACTCCGAGGATTTGAGTTAATGCTGTCTTGGTTACCCAAAAGGTATCAAGATAAATATGTCTTCCTGGGAGTTCCCTGGTAGCCTAGCGGTTAGGATTCCCAGCTTTCACTTCTGTGACCCAGGTGCAGTTCCTGGTCAGGGAACTGAAATCCCATAAGCTACACGGTCTGGCCAAAACAAAAACCAGAAAAAGAAAAAAAGTCTTCTTCCCCACGTGCTCTCAGCTTGGAGTCCCTGTAACCCATATCTGATTGGTTTTGCTTGCTTTTGGTTGCAGCACGGGAGACCCTAGTTTCCCCACTAGGCAGGGAACCCATGCCTCCCATGTTGGAAGCACAGAGTTTTAACCCCTGCACCTCCAGGGAATTCCCCCATAGCCTTTGGGAACTCTAACATTTGCAAAAATCTTACCTCTAAGTTGCTTTACTTTATTTTTTGGTAGTCCAAATATGGCTTCTCCTAGAATAGTTTTCTTTCTAGCTCTCTTTGATGGCTAGATACATTAAGTTTTCTTTTCTTTTTATGTGGACTATTCCATTCAAAATTGTTCTACAAGTCTAGTCTTTAACTGTCCTGTGTCAAACCCATCTGAAACATTACAGAAAAGAAATCCTGGCCTGAAAACTGGGAAAATGGATTTTATTTTAATGTGGAGATCTCATGCTATTTATTGTTGATTATTCTGTAGTACTGATTCAGTGATCAAGGACAATGTACCATCAAGTTGACCCTGTTGCTTGCATTCTCAACAGTGTTCACATGTGACTTCATTTTCTACTATGAGGTGAATAACCAGGACAGTTCCCTTCCACATCAGTGAATGGGCCAAACCAAGTTTTCCTCCATTGGTAGAAGATACAGAAAACTTCATATGTAATCCTGCATATTCTATGATATAACATGCAAACATTTCTCAGCAAAATACTTTACATACTATTGATTCAATCCTGCTAGCCCAGGTTGTCTCTACCTTGACCCTGAGAGAGAATGAAAGGGAAATTCAAACATACCTGGATTCTAGTTCCTGGAATACCAATTTCTTTTTTGATTGAAATACACTTGACACACACAGCACTGTATCAATTTAAAGTGTTATTTAGTCTCTCAGTCATGTCTGACTCTTTGCGAGCCCATGGACTGCAGCATGCCAGGCTTCCCTGTCCTTCACCATCTCCCGGAGCCTGCACAAACTCATGTCTATTGTGTCAGTGATGCCATCCAACCATCTCATCCTCTGTTGTCCCCGTCTCCCACCAAACTTAAAGTGTACAACATATTAATTTGATGAATATGTATATTGTAATATGATTTCCATTGTAGTGATAATTAGCACCTGTATCATAAAACTTAATTTCTTTTTGGTGAATGAAATATTACATTCGAGTATCTTAACATACAATAGAATATTGTTGTCTGTATTCACTATGTGATGTATTTACTATGTGATGTATTTGATCTCTGGGACATATTTATTACTTGTTGCAAGTTTGTACACTACAAAATATGTTTTAACTCCCCCCACCCCCACCCCCGCTTATTCCCCTAGAAACTTATACTCTGTTTTTATGAATTTGGCTGTTTTTCATTTCCAAGTGTAAGTGATATCTTAAGTATTTGTCTTTCTCTGCCTGACTTATGTCACTTAGTCTAATGCCCTCAAGATCCATCCATGCTGTTGCAAATGTCAGAATATACTTCTTTCTTATGGCTGAATAATATTCCATTGTGTGAATGTGTATATCTCATGTACTTCATCCATTCATTTGTTGATGGGCACCTAGTTATTTTTATATCTGAGCTATTAAGAATAATGCTATAAAAAACATAGGAGTGCATATTATCCCTTTAAAAACCTGTTTTCATTTCCTTTTGTGTATACCCAGAAATGGAACTGCTAGATTAGTGAGTAGATCTGTTTAATTTTTTGAGGAATCTCTGTACTGTTTTCCATAGTAGCTGAACTGACTTGCATTCCCACAAAGAGTGTACGCAAGTTCACTTTTTTTTCCTTCTTATCAAAACTTACCATCCCTTGTCCTCCTGGTGATAGGCATTCTGAAAGGTGTGAAGTGATAGTTTATTGTGGTTTTGATGCGTATTTCTCTGATTAATTACCTTGCACATCTTTTCATGTACCTGTTAACCATTTATGTGTTTTCTTTGGGAAAATGTTTGTTTCATCCCTTTGCCTATTTTAAAATCAGATTGCTATGGAGTTGTATGAGTTCTTCACTGTGGGGCCCTAAATGGGAAACCTTGGAAAAAAAGGACTAGCTTTGCGGTCGCAAACTAAGATGGCGCCTGGCGGAAGTGATAGGGGCGTGGTCTATGTTTGTCAAAGTTTCTGATTGGCTTTCTTGATTTCCGTGCACGTGGACAGCACATGATCACCATAGACTCCTGTTATAATGAAGGCACATGACGATTTGACCTTTAACGTGATTGGTGCAACTATGGAAAGTCCCTCGCAAAACCCCCTTGCTTGCCTATATAAGCCAGGAGCTTGTGGTAATAAAGTGGAACTGCTCAGAAGGTTTCTCGCTCGCCCCGGGTTTGGGTTGGCGGACAGCAGGCTCACCTCTCCTCAGGCTTTGCTGAGGGAACTTCCACTGCCTCTCTCTTTCTGCGGAGCACCCCACGCCACCCCCGGCACTTTGCATGTTTTGGATATTAACCACTGTACTTGGTTTGCAAAAATTTTCTCCCATTGCTTGCCGTTTCAGTTAATTGTTTCTTTTGCTGGCAGAGGCTTCTGAATTTGATGTGGTCACATTGGTTTTTTGTTTTTGTCGTGTGTGCCTTTGGTGTCATATCTAAAAACTCATGACCAAGACCGATGTTGAAGAACTTCCACCCTGTTTTCTTCCTGGAGTATTATGGTATCATGTCCTATATCTATGATTGATCTCGAGTTAATATTTGTGACTGTTTTCTGATAGCGGTCCAGTTTGATTGTTCTGCAGCTTGATCCACTGACCGAAGAGACTGTCCTTTCCCCAAAGAGACTGTCCTTTCCCCACTAGGTGTCCTTGGCTCCATTCTCAAATATTTTTACCATATTTATATGATTCATTCTGGATTCTTTGTTCTGTTCTACTGGTCTGTGTGTTTTTTATTCTAGAACCATATTATTACTCTTGATTGTGGTATATTTTTAAATCAGGAGGTGTGAAT
>SJYD01055593.1:0-63300 GCA_006408635.1 Nanger granti
CTCAAGATAGGGCACCAACACATCCAACGTAGTGGAGTGGAGCAAGAGCACTGAGCCCAAAATTACAACAGTATTTATCAGTTTAGAATAAAGACAGACAGTTGGCAAGGGCGGATTGGCTGCAGGGGTGTTCCTGGATTTTACTAATTGGTTAATCTCTATTGGCTTCAGGGATTTCCTTTTGAAAGACCTAGGGCCCCCCTGGGGGCATCAGGCAGCCCCCAGCCATCCTTTGCCTTATGGGGAGGCCTCAGGCCCCCCCGGGGGCGGCAGGCAGCCCCCCGCCATAAGTGGAGAGGACCGGCCGCACAACGAGAAAAACCAGGAGCTTCTTTCCTGCAGGCAGGCTGAGGCCCTTGTCCGCTGCGGTGTCTCAGGGGAAATCACCCCTTACCTCTTTGACCTCGAAAGGCTCCTTCACATTCTTTCTGTGACCCAAGAAGTTCTCGCCCCACCAGTCTCCATTTGAGAGGAACACCAATGGTCCTGCTGTGACTCAAGAGGAGCCCAGTTTTCCCCTGCTCAGCTGCAAATGAGGGTCCCTTTCCCTGCTCCGTCAAAAATGGGTTCCCAGCACTCCCCTTGCATCCCAGGAGGAGACGTTCACACCAGGAGAGTGAGGAGGAGCATCAGGGGTGGGGCCCCATTCCCCAAGACCTCCAAATGCCTCATCCACTACAGATGAACCTGATTGTCCTGCACTGCCTCGACTGTCACCCCGTAGCTCGATGCCTGACACGCTGGCACGTGTGACAGCCCTGGTGTACCTCGAGGTAAAGCCACATATCCCTGTGTCCACAGGATGGGGAGAGTTACAATGCTGCTCGAGCTGGGGAGGCAAGTGGTCGTGCACGTCTCCAAGCGAGACGAGGCCTGACTCCCTTGTGGGGGCTACAGGGAAACTCCAGGACCCAGGTCAGCACCGGCGAGGAAAGCTCACGTTCTGTCCTCATCACCAGACGAGGACTGAGGAGACGGCGACGACTGGGGAGGTATCCCCTGAGGCGCCTGGCAACTGGCATGGAGACTGGCCTCTCCTGAGGCCACAGGTTCGGGTCCCTGTCATCCCCGTCGTAACTACAGAGGACCCTGCCACAACCCGAGAGAACCAGAAGCTTCTACCCTGCAGAAGGAGTGAGGCCCTTGTCCACTGCCTCTTCTCGGGGGAAATCACCCCTTCCCAGTTGGACCTCAGAAGGCTCCTTCTCCACCTTGCAGTGACCCAAGATGTTCCCTGCCCTACCCGTCCCCACTTGAACGGAACCCCAAGGTCCCGCCATGATTCAAGAGGAGTCTTATTTGCCCCTGCTCAGCTTCAGAAGAGGGTCCCTTTCCCTGCTCCATCGAGAAAGGGTTCCTGGTTATCCCCTCACACCTCAAACAGAGGCACTCGCACCAGGAGAGTCAGAAGGAGCATCAGGGGTGGGGACACCATTCCCCAAACCCCAAATGCCTCATATACTCCAGATGAACCTGACTGGCCTGCACTGCACCGACTGCCACCCCAAGGATCAACGCCCAACACACTGGCATGTATGACAGCCCTGGGGTACCTCTGGCAAAAGCCACATATCCCCATGTCTGCTCAACAGCGAGCCTGACACTGCTGCTGCAGCTGGGGAAGCAAGCGGCCGTGCAAGTCTCCAGGCGAGACGAGGCCTAACCCCCTGTGTGGGATCCAGGGGAACCCCAAGACCTATATCAGCACGGTCGAGGAAAGCTCAGGCTCAGACCTCAGTACCACATGAGGATTAACCACCCGGCAACGACTGGGGAGGATTCCCCAGAGGAGCCTGGCAAATGACACGGAGACTGGCCTCTCCTGAGGCCACAGGGGCGGTTCCCTGAGGTTCCCCTTGTAACTCGAGAGGACCGGTGACAACTCAAGAAAAACCAGAAGCTTCTTTCCTGCAGGCGGCATGAGGCCCTTGTCCGCTGCGACGTCTCAGGGAAAATCACTCCTTCCCTCTTGGACATGGAAAGGGTCCTTCACACCCTGGGTGTGAACCAAGAAGTGCCCCCCCCCACCCGTCCCCACACCAGATGAACCCCGAGGGTCCAGCTGTGACTCAAGAGAAGTTTCATTGGCCATGCTCAGCTCAAGATGAGGGTCCCTTTCCCTGCTACATCTGGAAAGGTCTCACGGCACTCCTCTCGCATCCCAGGAATAGGCGCTCACCCCAGGAAACTCGGAAGGAGCATCAGGGGTAGGGCCACCATTCCGAAGACCTCCAAATGCCTCATTCATTCCAGATGAAACTGACTACCCTGCACTGCCTAGACTGTCAGCCAAATGCTCAATGCCAGACACACTGGCACATGTGACAGCCCTGGGGTACATCGAGGGCAAGCCACAGATTCCTGTATCCGCTTGACTGGAAACCTGACACTGCTGGTGAAGCCGTGGAGGCAAGTGACAGTGCACATCTCCAGGCGAGACGAGGCCTGACTCCCCTGTGGGGGCTCCATGGGAACCCCAAGATTTATGTCAGCATGGTGTCAGCATGGGCGAGGAAAGCTCAGGCCTAGGCCTCAGCATCAGATGAAGACTGAGGACCCAGTGATGACTGNAGTGCACATCTCCAGGCGAGACGAGGCCTGACTCCCCTGTGGGGGCTCCATGGGAACCCCAAGATTTATGTCAGCATGGTGTCAGCATGGGCGAGGAAAGCTCAGGCCTAGGCCTCAGCATCAGATGAAGACTGAGGACCCAGTGATGACTGGGGAGGAATCCCCAGAGGTGCATGCAACTGGCACGGCGACTGGCCTCTCCTGAGGCCACAGGGTCAGGTCCATGTGTTCCCCGTCGTAACTGGAGAAACCCCGCCACAACTCGAGAAAAACCAGAAGCTTCTCACTTGCAATTGGGGTGAGGAACTTGTCCCCTGTGGCATCTCGGTGGAAATCACCCCTTACCTCTTTGACCTCAAAAGGCTCCTTCACATTCTTGGTGCCACCCAAAAAGTTCCCGCCCCACCAGTTCCCATTCATGAGGAATCCCGATGGTCCTGCTGTGACTCAAGAGAAACCGTGTTTGCTCCTGATCAGCTCCAGATGTTTGTCCCATTCCCTGCTCATCCAGAAATGGTTCCCTGAGCTCCCCTCACATCCCAAGGACAGCCGCTCCTACAATGAGAGTCGGGAGGAGCATCAGAGTTCGGGCCACCATTCCTCAAGATTCCCAAATGTCTCCTCCACTCCAGATGAACCTCACTGCCCTACATTGCAGCCACTGTCACAACGAGGTTCAACACCTGACACACTGGGACGTGTGACAGCCCTGGGTAGTACCTCGATATCAAGTCACAGATCCCTGGTCCGCTCAATGGGGAGCCTTACACAGCTGCTGCAGCTGGGGAGGCAAGTGGCCGTGCACTTCTCAAGGCTAAACCAGACCTGACTCCCCTGTGGCGGCTAAACGGGAACCCCAAAACCTTTGTAAGCACGGGTGAGGAAAGCTCAGGCTCTGGCCTCAGCACCAGATGAAACCCGAGGACCCGCCAACGAATGTGGAGGAATCTGCAGAGGCACCTGGGGACTGGAACAGAAACTGGACACTCCTGACTCCACAGAGATGGTTTCTGGGGTCCCTGTTGTAACTCGAGTGGACCCCCCCACAACTCGAGAAAAACCAGATGCTTCTCCCCTGCAGGCGTGGTGAGGCCCTTGTCTGCTGCAGCTTCTCAGGCAAAATCACCCCTTCCCTCTTGGACCTCGAATGGCTCATTCAACCCCTTGCTCTGACCCAAGAAGTTCCCTGCCCCACCCGTCCCCATGAGAGAGGAAACCCGAGGGTCCTGCAGAGACTCAAGAGGAGGCCCGTTTGCCCCTGTTCAGCTCCAGATGAGGGTCCCTTTCCCTGCTCCATCGGGAATGGGTTCCCTGCACTCCCCTCACATCCCAAGAGGAGGTGCTCGCACCAGGAGAGTCAGGAGGAGAATCAGGTGTCATGCCACCATTCCCCAAGACCTCCAAATGCCTTGTCCACTCCACCGGACACTGACTGCCCAGCACTGCCTCGAATGTCACCTCGACACTCGACACCAGACACACTGGCACGTTTGACAGCCCTCGGAAACATCGAGGGCAAGCCACAAATTCCTGTGTCCGCTCGACGGGAAGCCTGACACTGCTACTGCAGCTGGGGAGGCAAGCGGCCGTGCATGTCTATAGCAGAGACAAGGCCTGTCTCCTTTGTGGGGGCTTCAGGGGTACTCCAAGACCTAGGTCAGGACTGTCGAGGAAAGCTCATGCTCCGGCCTCAGGACAAGATGAGGACTGAGGACTCGGCGATGATTGCGGAGGAATCCCCAGAGGTGCATGGCAACCGGCACGGTGACTGGCCTCTCCTGAAGCCATAGGGGCGAGTCCCTGGGGTCCTGGTCTTAATTCGAGAGGACTCCACCACAACTTGAGAAAAACCAAAAGATTCTCCCCTGCAGGCAGGGTGAGGACCTTGTCTGCTGTGGCGTCGCAGGGGAAATCACCCCTTCTCTCTTGGACCTCAAAAGGGTCGTTCACCTTCTTGCTGTGACCCAAGAAGTTCCCCGCCCCACCCGTCCCCACTCGAGACGAACACCGACGTTCCCGCCAAGGCTCAAAAGGAGCCCCGTTAGCCCCTGCTGAGCTCCAGATGAGGGTCCCTTTCCTGCTCTGTCGTGAAATGGTTCCCAGTGCTCCCCTCACACCCCAAAAGGAGACGCTCCCACCAGGAGAGTCAGGAGGAGCATCAAGGGTACTGCCACCATTCCCCAAGATCCCCAAATGCCTAGTCCACTCCAGCTGACCCTGACTGCCCTGCACTGCCTCGAGTGTCATCCTGACACTCGACGCCAGACACACTGGCACGGGTGACAGCCCTCGGGTACCTCGAGGGCAAGCCACAAATCCTTGTGTCTGCTCCAGGGGAAACCTGACACTGCTGCTGCAGCTGTGGAGGCAAGCGGTCGTGCATGTCTCCAGGGAAGATGAGCCTTGTCTCCTCTGTGGTGCCCCAGGAGTACCCCAAGACCTAGGTCAGGACAGTCGAGGAAAGCTCAGGCACCAGCCTCAGCACATGACGAGGACTGAGCATCCAGTGACAACTGGGGAGAAATCCCCAGAGGCACCTGGCAACTGGCAAGGAGACTGGCCTCTCCTGAGGCTGCAGGAGCGTGTCCCTAGGGTCCCCGTTGTAACTCAAGAGGACCCAGCCACAACTTGAGAAAGACCAGAAGCTTCTCTGCTGCAAGTGGGCTGAGTCTCTTGTCCACTGCCTTGTCTTGGGAGAACTCACCACTTCCCTCTTGAACCTCGAAAGGCTCCTTCAAACCCTTGCTCTAACCCAAGAAGTTCCCCGCCCCACCTGTCACCACTCAAGAGGAACCCCGAGGGTCCCCTCGTGACTCAAGAGGAGCCCTGTTTGCCACTGCTCAGCTCCAGATGAGGGTCCCTTTCCCTGCTCCATCGGAAATGGGTTCCCAGCGTTCCCCTCGCACCCCAGGTGGAGGCATTCACACCAGGAGAGTCGGGAGGAGCATGAGGGGTCTGGCCACCATTCTACAAGAACCCCAAATGCCTCATCAACTACAGATGAACCTGACTGCCCTGTACTGCCTTGACTGTCACCCCACAGCTCATCGCCCGACACAGTGGCACGTGTGACAGCCCTGGTGTACCTCGAGTGAAAGCCTCATATCCCTGTGTCCACAGGATGGGGAGCGTGACAATGCTGCTCGAGCTGGGGAGACAAGTGGCCGTGCTCGTCTCGAGGCTAAACGAGACCTGACTCCCCTGTGGGGGCTTCAGAGGAACCCCAAGACCTATGTCAGCATTGGCAAGGAAAGCTCAGGCTCTGGCCTCAGCACCAGACGAAACCAGAGGACCCACTGACGACTGGGGAAGAATCCCCAGAGGCGCCTGTCAACTGGCATGGAGACTGGATACTCCTGAGGCNAGGAACCCCAAGACCTATGTCAGCATTGGCAAGGAAAGCTCAGGCTCTGGCCTCAGCACCAGACGAAACCAGAGGACCCACTGACGACTGGGGAAGAATCCCCAGAGGCGCCTGTCAACTGGCATGGAGACTGGATACTCCTGAGGCCACAGGGCTTGTTTCTGGGGTCCCCGTCATAACTCGAGAACACCCCGCCACATCTCGAGAAAAACCAGATTCTTCTCCCCTGCAGGCGTGGTGAGGCCCTTGTCTGCTGCGGCTTCTTGGGCGAAATCACCCCTTTCCTCTTGGACCTCGAATGGCTCATTCATCCCCTTGTTGTGACAAAAGATGTTCCCTGTCCCACCCGTCCTCACTCGAGAGGAGCACCGAGGGTCTCTCTGAGACTCAGGAGGAGGCACGTTTGCCCCTGTTCACCTCCACATGAGGATCCCTTTCCCTGTTCCTTCGGGAAAGGGTTCCCAGCACTCCCTTCACATCCCAAGAGGTGGCACTTGCACCAGGAGAGGCTGGAGGAGCATCAGATGTCATGACACCATTCCCCAAGATCCCCAAATGCCTAGTCCACTCCAGCGGACCCTGACTGCCCTGCCCTGCCTTGACAGTCAGCCCGAAGCTCAACGCCTGACACACTGGCACGTGTGACAGCCCTGGGGTACCTGGAGTTCAAGCTACGGATCCCTGTGTTCGCACGACGGGGAGCCTTACACTGCTGCTGCAGCTGGGGAGGCAGGCGGCCATGCACATCTCGAGCCTACATGAGACCTGAATCCCCTTGGTGGCTAAACGGGAACCCCTAGACCTATGTCAGCATGGGCGAGGAAAGCTGAGGCTCTGGCCTCAGCAACAGATGAGAGCAAAGTACCCGTCGATGACTGAGGAGGAATTCCCAGAGGCGCCTGGCAACTGGCATGGATACTTGGCTCTCCTGAGGCCACAGGGCAGGTCCCTGGGGTTCCGGTCATAACTCGAGAGGACCCCACCATAACACGAGAAAAACCAGAGCTTAAACCCTGCAGGCGGGCTGAGGCCCTTGTCTGCTGTGGTGTCTCGGGGGAAATCACCCCTTCCCTCTAGGACCCCGAAAGGCTCCTTCACACCTTTGCTGTGATCCAAGAATTTCCCCGCCCTGCCATTCCCCATTGAGAGGAATCCCGTGGATCCTGTTGCAAATCAAAAGGAGCCCCGTTTGCGCCTGCTCAGCTCTAGATGAGGGTCCTTTTCCCTTCTCCTTTGGGAAAGGTTTTCCGACACTCTCCTAGCATCCCAGGAGGAGACGCTCGCACCAGGAGAGTCGGGAGGAGCACCAGGGCTCGGGCCAGCATCTCCCAATACCCCAAATTCCTCGGTCACTCCAGATGAACCAGACTGCCCTTCCCTCCTCGACTGTCAGTCTGAAGCTCGATGCCTGACACACTGGCACGTGTGACAGCCCTGGGGTACCTGGAGTGAAAGCTACGGATCCCTGTGTCTGCACGACGGGGAGCCTGACACTCCTACTGCAGCTGGGGAGGCAAGCGGCCTTTCACGTCTCTGGGGGAGACGTGGCCTGACTCCCCTGTAGGGGCTCCAGGGGAATGCCAAGTCCTATGTCACCTCAGCTGTGGAAAGCTCAGGCTCTTGCCTCAGCACAAGACGAGGACTGCGGACCCGGCGACCACTGGGGAGAAATTCCCAGAGGCGTTTGGCAACTGGCAGGGAGACTGGCCTCTCCTGACTCCGCAGGGGCGGGTGCCTGGGGTCACCATCGTAACTTGAGAGGACCCCAACACATCTCGAGAAAAACCAGAACCTTCTCCCTGCAGGCGGAATGAGGACCCTGTCAGCTTTGTCATCTCATGGGAAATCAATCCTTCCCTCTTGGACCTTGAAAGGCTCCTTCATACCCTGGCTGTAACCAAAAAGTTCCCTACCCCTCCCGTCCCCACTTGGGACAAATTCGGACGGTCCCATCTTGACTCAAGAAGAGCCCCGTTTGCCCCTGCTCAGCTCCAGATGATTGTCCATTTCCTTCCTCCTTCGGGAAAGGGTTCCGGGCGTTCCCCTCGCATCCCAAGTGGAGCCGTTCCCACCAGGAGAGTCGGGAGGAGCATCAGGGGTCGGGCCACAATTCCTGAAGTGCCCCAATGTCTCATCCACTCCAGATGAACCTGACTGTGCTGCACTGCGTCGACTGTCACCTCGAGGCTCGAAGCCTGACCCACTGGCACATGTGACAGCCCTGGGTAGTACATCTAGGGCAAGACACAGATTCCTGTGTCCGCTCGACGGGAAGCCTGACACTGCTGCTGCAGCTGAGGAGGCAAGCGGCCGTATATGTCTCCAGGCTAAATGAGGCCTGACTCCACTGTGGAGGCTCTAGGGGAACCCCAAGAGCTAAGTCAGCACGGGTGAGGAATGCTCAGGCTCCGGCCTCAGCACCAGACGAGGATTGAGGAACCAGCGACCACAAAGGAGGAATCCCCAGAGGCTCCTGGAAACTTGCACAGAAACTGGCCTCTCCTGAGGCCACAGAGGCGGTTCCCTGGGGTTCCCAAGAGGACCCCGCTGTAACTCGAGAAAAAACAGAAACTTCTCTGCTGCAGGTGGTCTGAGTCTATTTTCCACTGCCTTGTCTTGGGAGAACTCAGCCCTTCCCTCTTGGACCTCGAAAGGCTCCTTCAAAGCCTTGCTGTGACCCAAGAAATTCCCCGCCCCACACTTCCCCACTCGAGAGGATCACCGAGGATACCGTCGCGACTCAAGAGGAGCCCCATTTGCCCGTGCTCAGATCCAGATGAGGGTCTCTTTGCCTGCTCCATCGGAAATGGGTTCCAGCGCTCCCCTCGCATCCCAGGAGGAGGCGTTCACACCAGGAGAGTCGGGAGTAGCATCAGGGGCCAGACCACCATTCCCAAAGACAAACAAATGCCTCATCCAGTCCAGATGAACCTGACTGCCCTGTACTGCCTCGGCTGTCACCCTGCTGCTAGACGCCCGACACACTGGCAAAGGTGACAGACCTGGGCTACCTCTAGGGCAGGCCACAGATAGCTATGTCCGCTCAAACGGGAGCCTGACACTGCTGTGCAGCTGGGGAGGCAAGAGGCCAGGCAGGTTTCCAGGCGAGATGAGGCCTGACTCCCCTGTGGGGGCTCCAGGGTAACCCCAAAACCTATGGTAGCCCAGCTGAGGAAAACTCAGGCTCCGACCTCAGCACTAGATGAGGACTGAGGAACCAGCCATGATTGTGGAGGAATCACCAGAGGCACCTGGAAACTGGCACGGAGACTGGCCTCTCCTGAAGCCACAGGGGCAGGTCCCTGGGGTCCCCGTCGTAACTCAAGTGGACTGGCCAGAACTCGAGAAAAACCAGAAGCTTCCAACCTGCAGGCAAAGTGAGGCCCGTGTCCGCTAGGTCACCTTAGGGGAAATCACCCCTTCCCTCTTGGACCTCAAAAGGCTCCTTCTCCCCCTTGCAGTGACCCAAAATGTTCCCCTCCCTACCTGTCCCCACTCAAGAGGAATCCCAAGGGTCCCACCACGATTCAAGAGGAGCCTTATTTGCCCGTCCTCAGTTTCAGATGAGGGTCCTTTTCACTGCTCCATCGAGAAAGGGATCCTGGTCCTCCCCTCGCACCTCAAGCAGAGGCGCTCTCACCAGGAGAGTCGGGAGGAGCATCAGGGGTGGGGCCACCATTCCCCAAGACTCCCAAATTCCTCCTGCATTCCAGATGAACCTGACGGCCCTGCACTGCCTTGACTGTCACCCCAAGGCTCGACGCCTGACACACTGGCACGTATGACAGCACATTGGACCTCGAGGGCAAGACTCATATCCCTGGGTCCACTCGACATGGACCTGAAACTGCTGCTGCAGCTAGTCAGGCAAGTAGCCGTGCACGTGTGTAGGCAAGACGAGGCCTGTCTCCTCTGTGGGGGCCTCAGGGCTACCCTAAGACATAGGTCAGAATGGTCGAGGAAAGCTCAGGCTCCGGCCTCTGCACAAGTAGAGGACTGAGCACCCTGGGACGATTGGGGAGGAATCCCCAGAGGCACCTGGAAAATGGCACGGAGACTGATGTCTCCTGAGGCCACAGGGGCGAGTCCCTGGTGTCCCCGTGGTAACTCGTGAGGACCCCGCCACAACTTGAGAAAAACCAAAAGGTTTTCCCCTGAAAGCGGGGTGAGGACCTTTTCTGCTGTAGCGTCTCCAGGGAAATCACCCCTGGTCTCTTGGACCTCCAAAGGGTCGTTCAACTTCTTGCTGTGACCAAGAAGTTCCCTGCCCCACCCGCCCCACTCGAGAGGAACACCGAGGGTCTGGCCAAGATGAAAAGGAGACCCGTTATCCCCTGCTGAGCGCCAGATGAGGGTCCCTTTCCTGCTCTGTCGGGAAAGGGTTCCCAGCGCTCCCCTCACATCCCAACAGGAGATACTCTCACCAGGACAGTCGGGAGGAGCATCAGGGGTCTAGCTATCATTTCCAAAGACCCCCATATTCCTTGTCCACTGCAGATGAACCTGACTGTCCTGCACTGCCTTGACTGTCACCGCAAGGCTGGACGGTAGACAAACTGGCACGTGTGACAGCACTGGGTAGTACCTCGGAGGCAAGCCATAGATTCCTGTGTCTGCTGGACATGGAGCCTGACACAGCAGCTGCAACTGGTCAGGCAAGTAGCTGTGCACATGTCCAGGCGAGACGAGGCCTCTCTTCTCTGTGGGGGCCTCAGGGGTACCCCATGACCTAGGTCAGAACGGTCGAGGAAAACTCAGGCTCCGGCCTCAGCACAAGTCGAGGACTGAGCACCCAGAGACGATTGGCGAGGAATCCCCAGAGGCGCCTGGCAACCGGCACAGAGACTGGCCTCACCTGAGGCCACAGGGGTGGGTCCATGGACTCACCTTCATAACTCGAGAAACTCTGCAGCAACTTGAGAAAAAACAGAAGCTTCTCCCCTGCAAGTGGGGTGAGGACCTTGTCCACTGTGGTGTTTTGGGGGAAATTACCCCTTCTCTCTTGGACCTCCAAAGGGTCGTTCACCTTCTTGCTGTGACCCAAGAAGTTCCCCGCCCACCCCCTCCCCACTCGAGAGGAACACCGAGGGTCTGGCCAAGATGAAAAGGAGACCCGTTATCCCCTACTGAGCTTCAGATGAGGGTCCCTTTCCTGCTCTGTCGAGATAGGGTTTACAGCACTCCCCTCACATCCCAACAGGAGACACTCGCACCAGGACAGTCGGGAGGAGCATCAGGGGTCTTGCCACCAATCCTTAAGACCCCCAAATAGGTCGTCCACTCCAGATGAATCTGACTGCCCTGCACTGCATAACTGTCACTCCGAGGCTCGAAGCCTGACACACTGGCACCTGTGACAGCCCTGGGTAGTACCTCGAGGTCAAGTAACAGATCCCTGTGTCCACTCGATGGGGAGCCTTACACTGCTGTTGCAGCTGTGGATGCAAGCGGCAGTGCACAACTCCAGGCGAGACGAGGCTTCACTACCCTGTGGGCGCTCCATGGGAACCCAAGATTTATGTCAGCATGGGGGAGGAAAGCTCAGGTACTGGCCTCAGCACCAGACCAGGAATGAGGACCCAGAGATGACTGGGGAGGAATCCTCAAAGTCGCCTGAAAACTGGCACAGAGACTGGCCTCTCCTGAGGCCACAGTGGTGGGTCCATGGACTCCCCGTCGTAACTCGAGAAACCCCATTTCAACTCCAGAAAAACCAGAAACTTCTCCCTTGCAAGCGGGGTGAGGCCCTTATCTGCTGTGGCGTCTCAGGGGAAATCACCCCTTCCCTCTTAGACCTCCAATGGCTCCTTCACTCCCTTACTGTGACCAAAGAAGTTCCCCGCCCCACTCGTCTCAACTCGAGAGGAACCCCAAGGGACCCGCTGCGAATCAAGAGGAGCCCCGTTTGCCCTTGCTAAGCTCCAGATGATGTTCCCTTTTCCTGCTCCTTAAGGAAAGGTGTCCTGGGGCCTCCCTCCCATCCCAAGTGGTGGTGCTCACACCAGGAAAGTTGGGAGGAGCATCAGGAGTTGGGCCACCATTTCCAAGACACCCAAATGCCTTGTCCACTGCAGATGAAACTGATTGCCCTGCACTGCCTTGACTGTCACCCCGAGACTCGATGCCCGACACACTGGCACGTGTGACAGCCCAGGATAGTACCTCGAGGGCAAGCCACAGATCCCAGTGTCCGCTCGACATGGAGCCTGACACTGCTGCTGCAGCTGGTCAGTTAAGTAGCCATACACGTGTCCAGGCTAGACGGGCCCTGTCTCCTCAGTGAGGGCCTCAGGGGTACCCCAAGACCTAAGTCAGGACGATCGAGGAAAGCTCAGTCTTTGGCCTCAGCACAAGTCGAAGACTGAGCATGCTGAGACGATTGGGGAGGAATCCCCAGAGGCGCCTGGCAACTGGCACGGAGACTGGCCTCACCTGAGGTCACAGGGGCGAGTCCCTGGGTTCCCCAACGTAACTGGAGAGGATCCCGCCACAACTTGAGAAAAACCAAAAGATTCTTCCCTGAAAGCGGGGTGAGGACCTTGTCCGATGTGATGTCTCACAGATATCACTCCTTCTCTCTTGGAACTCCAAAGGGTCGTTCACCTTCTTGCAGTGACCCAAGAAGTTCCCGACCCACCCGTCCCCACTCGACAGGAACACCGAGGGTCCCGCCAAGAATGAAAAGGAACCTCGTTATCCCCTGCTGAGCTCCATATGAGGGTCCCTTTCCTGCTCTGTCGGGAAAGGGTTCCCAGCGCTCCCCTCACATCCCAACAGGAGACACTCACACCGGGACAGTCGAGAGGAGCATCAAGGGTCTTGAGACCATTCCCCAAGACCCCCAAATACACCGTTCACTCCAGATGAGCCTGACTGCCCTGCACTGCGTCGACTGTCACCTCGAGGCTCGAAGCCTGACACCCTGGCACGTGTGACAGCCCTGGGTAGTACCTCGGGGTCAAGACACAGATCCCTGTGTCCACTCGCTGGGGAGCGTTACACTGCTGCAGCTGGGGAGGCAAGGGCAGTGCAAGTTTCCAGGAGAGATGAGGCCTGACTCCCCTGTTGGGTCTCCATGGGAACCCCAAGATTTGTGTCAGCATGGGCGAGGAAACCTGAGGTACTGGCTTCAGCACCAGACGAGGGCTGAGGATCCGGGATGACTGTGGAGTAATCCCCCAAGGCGTATGGCAACTGGCATGGAGACTGGCCTCTCCTGAGGCCACAGGTTCAGGTCCATGGGCTCCCCGTCGTAACTTGAGAAACTCCGCCACAACTCGAGAAAAACCAGAAGCTTCTCCCTTGCAAGCGGGGTGAGGCCCTTATCCACTGCTTTGTCTCGTGGGAAATCATGCCTTCCCTCATGGACCTCGAAGGTCTCCTTCACCCCCTTACTGTGACCCAAGAAGTTCCCGTCTCAACTCGAGAGGAACCCCAAGGGACCTGATGCGACTCAAGAGGAGCCCTGTTTGCGCCTGCTAAGCTCCAGATGATGGTCCCATTTCATGCTCCTGAGGGAAAGGTTTCCTGGGGCTTCCTTCGCATCCCAAGAGGAGGTGCTCACACCAGGAACGTCGGAAGCAACATCAGGGGTTCGGCCACCATTCCCCAAGACCCAGAAATGCCTTGTCCTATGCAGATGAAACTAATTGCGCTGCACTCACCCTGAGGCTCAATGCCCGACACATTGACAAGTGTGACAGCACTTTGGACCTCGAGGGTAAGCCACAGATCCCTGTGTCTGCTCAATATGGAGCCTGACACTGATTCCTCAGCTGGTCAGGCAAGTAGCCCTGCACGTGTCCTGTCGAGATGAGGCCTGTCTCCTCTTTTGGGGCCTCAGGGCTACCCCAAGACCTAGGTCAGGATGGTCAAGTAAAGCTTAGGCTCCGGCCTCAGCACAAGTCGAGGACTGAGCACCCTGAGACGATTGGGGAGGAATCACCAGAGTTGCCTGACAACTGACACGGAGACTGGCTTCTCCAGAGGAAACAGGGGCGAGCCCCTGAGGTTCCTGTCCTAACTCGAGAGGACCCCGCCAAAACTTGAGAAAAACCAAAAGAATCTCCCCTGTAACTGGGTGAGGAACTTTTCCACTGTGGTGTCTCGGGGAAATCACTCCTTCTCTCTTGGACCCTCAAAGGGTCATTCACCTTCTTACGGTGACCCAAGAAATTCCCCACCTATCCATCCCCACTGGAGAGGAACACCGAGAATCCTGCCAAGAATGAAAAGGAGCCTGGTTATCACCTGCTGAGCTCCAGATGACGGTCCCTTTCCTGCTCTGTCGGGAAACGGTTCCAAGCGATCCCCTCACATCCCAACAGGAGACACTCTCACCATGACAGTAGGAAGGAGCATCAGGGGTCTTGCCACCATTCCCCAGGACCCCCAAATACCTCGTTGACTCCAGATGAACCTGACTGCCCTGCACTGCGTCGACTGTCACCCTGAGGCTCGAAACCTGACACATTGGCACGTGTGAGAGCCCAGGGTAGTACCTGGAGGTCAAGTCACAGATCCCTGTGTCCACTCGACCGGGAGCCTTACACTGCTGCTGCAGCTGCGGCGGCAAGCAGCAGTGCACGTGTCCAGGCGAGACGAGGCCTGTCTCCTCTGTGGGAGCCTCAGGGGTACCCCCAAGACCTAGGTCAGGATGGTCGAGAAAAGCTCAGGCTCTGGCCTCAGCACAAGTCGAGGACTGATCACCCTGAGACGATTGGGGAGGTATCCCCCGAGGAGCCTGGCAAAAGGCACGGAGAATAGCCTCTCCTGAGGCCACAGGGGCGAGTCCCTATGATCTCTATCATAACTCGAGAGGACCCCGCCACAACTTGAAAACAACCAAAAGATTCTATCCTGCCAGCGGTGTGAGGACTTCGTCCGCTGTGGCGTCTCGGGGGAAATCACCCTTTCTCTCTTGGACTTCCAAAGGGTCGTTCCCCTCCTTGCTGTGACCCAAGAAGTTAACCGCCCACCCGTCCCCACTCCAGAGGAACACCGAAGATCTCACCAGAATGAAAAGGAACCCCGTTATCCCCTGCTGAGCTCCAGATGAGGGTCCCTTTCTGGCTCTGTCTGGAAACGGTGCCCAGTGCTCACCTCACATCCCAACAGGAGACACTCTCACCAGGACACATGGGGGGAGCATCAGGGGTCTTGCCCCTATTCCTCAAGACCGAAAATACCTCATTCACTACAGATGAACTTGACTGCCCTGCACTGCCTTCACTGTCACCCCGAGGCTCGAGGCCTGACACAACGGCACGTGTGACAGCACTTTGCACCTCGAGGGCAAGCCACACATCCCTGTGTTTGCTGGACATGGAGCCTGACACTCCTGCTGAAGCTCGTCAGGCAAATAGCCGTGCACGTGGCCAAGCGAGATGAGGCCTCTCACGTCTGTGGGGACCTAAGTGGTACCCCAATACCTAGGTCAGGACGGTAGAGGAAAGCTCAGGCTCCGGCCTCAGCACAAGTCGAGGACTGAGCACTTTGAGACTATTGAGGGGGGAATCCCCAGAGGCACCTGGCAAATCGCACGGAGACTGGCCTCTCCTGAGTCCACAGGGGCGAATCCCTGGTGTCCCCGTCATAAACTGAGAGGACCCCGCCACAACTTGAGAAAAAGCAAAAGATTTTCCCCTGCAAGAGGGATGAGGAATTTGTCCGCTGTGGCGTCTCGGGGGAAATCACTCCTTTACTCTTGGACCTCCAAAGGGTGATTAACCTTCTTGCTGTGACCCCAGAAGTTCCCCGCCCGACCTATCCCCACTCAAGGGGAACACCAAGGTCCCGAAAGAATGAAAAGGAGCCCCGTTATCCCCTGCTGAGCTCCAGATGAGTGTTCCTTTCATGCTGTGTCGTGAAAGGGTTCCCAGCGCTCCCCCCACATCCCAACAGGAGACACTCACAACAGGACAGTCGGGAGGAGCATCAGGGGTCTTGCCACCATTCCCCAAGATCCCCAATACCTCATTCACTCCAGATGAACCTGACTGCCTTGCACTGCATTGACTGTCACCCCGAGGCTCGAAGCCTGACACACTGGCACGTGTGACAGCCCTAGGTACTACCTCGAGGTCAAGTCACAGATCCCTGTGTCCACTCGACCGGGAGCTTTACACTGCTGCTGCAGCTGAGGAGGCAAGCGGGGGTGCACTTCTCCAGGCGAGACGAGGCCTGACTCCCCTGTGGGGGCTCCATGGGAACCCAAGATTTATGTCAGCATGGGCGAGGAAAGCTCAGGTATCGGCTTCAGCACCAGACGAGGATTGAGGACCCAGCAAGACTGGGGAGGAATCCCCCAAGTAGCCTGGAAACTGCCACAGAGACTGGCCTCTCCTGAGGCCACAGAGGCGGGTCCATGGGCCTGCCGTCGTAATTCAAGAAACCCCGCCGCATCTCGAGAAAAACCAGAAGCTTCTCCCTTGCAAGCGGGGTGACGCCTTTATCCACTGCTGTTCCTCGGGGGAAATCACTCCTTCCCTCTTGGACCTTGAAGGGCTGCTTCACCTCCTTGCTGTTAACCAAGAAGTTCCCCGCCCCACCCGTCTTAACTTGACAGGAACCCCAAGGGACCTGCTGCGACTCAAGAGGAGCCCTGTTTGCGCCTGCTAAGCTCCAGATGATGTTCCCTTTTCCTGCTACTTAGGAAAGGTTTCCTGGGGCTTCTCTGGCATCCCAAGAGGAGGTGCTCGCACAAGGAAAGTCAGGAGGAGCATCAGGGTTTGGGCCACCATTCCCCAAGTGACACAAATGCCTTGTCTACTGCAGATGAACCTGACTGCCCTGCACTGCCTTGACTGTCACCCCAAGGCTCGATGCCCGACACACTTGCACGTGTGACAGCACTTTGGACATCGAGGGCAAGCCACACATCCCTGTGTCCGCTAGACATGGAGCCTGACACTGCTGCTGCAGCTGGTCAGTCAAGTAGCCATGCACATGGCCAGGCGAGAAGAGGCCTGTCTCCTCTGTGGGGCCTCAGGGGTACCCCAAGACCTAGATCAGGACGGTCGAGGAAAGCTCAGTCTCCAGCCTCAGCACAAGTCGAGCACTGAATACCCTGAGACGATTGGGGAGGAATCCCCAGAGTCACCTGGCAACTGGAACGGAGACTGGCCTCTCCAGAGACCACAGAGGCAAGTCCATGGGGTCCCCATCGTAACTCGAGAGGACCCCGCCTCAACATGAGAAAAACCAAAAGATTCTCCCCTGCAAGCGGGGTGAGGACCTTGTCCGCTGTGGCATCTCGAGGGAAAATACCCCTTCTCTATTGGACCCCAAACTAGTCGTTCACCTTGCTGTGGCCCAAGAAGTTCCCCGCCCACCCGTTCCCACTCTATAGGGGCACAAGAATGAAAAGAAGTCCCTTTAGCTCCTGCTGAGCTCCAGATGAGGGAAACGGTTCCCAGCACTCCCCTCACATCCCAACAGGAGACACGTGCACCAGGACAGTTGGGAGGAGTATCAGGGGGCTTGCCACCATTGCCGACACACTGGCACGTGTGACAGCCCTGGGTACTACCTCGAGGTCAAGTCACAGATCCCTGTGTCCACTCGACCGGGAGCCTTACATTGCTGCTGCAGCTGAGGAGGCAAGAGGCGGTGCCCGTCTCAAGGCGAGACGAGGCATGACTGCCTTTGGGGGTTCCATGGGAACCCAAGATTTATGTCAGCATGGGTGAGGAAAGCTCAGGTACCGGCTTCAGCACCAGACGAGGATTGAGGACCCAGCGAAGACTGGTGAGGAATCCCCCAAGGCTCCTGGAAACTGGCACGGAGACTGGCCTCTCTTCAGACCACAGTGGGGGGTCCATGGTCTTGCCGTTGTAATTCGAGAAACCCCGCCGCAACTCGAGGAAGACCAGAAGCTTCTTTCCTGCAGGCGGCGTGAGGCCCTTGTCCGCTGCAGCATCTCAGGGGAAATCACCCCTTCCCTCTTGGACATGGAAAGGGTCCTTCACACCCTGGCTGTGAATCAAGAAGTTCCCCCCCCAACCGTCCCCACACGAGATGAACCCCGAGTTTCCCGCCGTNGGCGTGAGGCCCTTGTCCGCTGCAGCATCTCAGGGGAAATCACCCCTTCCCTCTTGGACATGGAAAGGGTCCTTCACACCCTGGCTGTGAATCAAGAAGTTCCCCCCCCAACCGTCCCCACACGAGATGAACCCCGAGTTTCCCGCCGTGACTCAAGAGAAGTTTCGTTGGCCATGCTCAGCTCAAGATGAGGGTCCCTTTCCCTGCAACATCTGGAAAGGTCTCACGGCATTCCTCTCGCATCCCAGGAATAGGCGCTCACCCCAGGAAACTCGGTAGGAGCATCAGGGGTACGGCCACCATTCCGAAGACACCAAATGCCTCGTTCAGTCCAGATGAACCAGACTGAACAGCACTGCCTAGACTGTCACCCCGAGGCTCAATGCCCAACACACTGGCAGGTGTGAAAGCCCTGGGGTACCTCGAGAGCAAGCCACAGATCCCTGTCTCCACTTGACTGGAAACTTGACACTGCTGTTGAAGCTGTGGAGGTAAGTGACAGTGCACGTCTTCAGGAGAGAGGTGGCCTGACTCCCATGTGGGGGCTCCATGGGAACCCCAAGATTTATGTCAGCATGGGCGAGGAAAGCTCAGGCACCAGCCTCAGCACCAGATGAAGACTGAGTACTCGGTGATGACTGGGGAGGAATCCCCAGAGGTGCATGGCAACTGGCACGGTGACTGGCCTCTCCTGAGGCCACGGGGGCGGGTCCATGGGCTCCCCGTTGTAACTCGAGAAACCCGCCACAACTCGAGAAAAACCAGAAGCTTCTCACTTTCAATTGGGGTGAGATCCTTGTCCCCTGCGGCGTCTCGGTGGAAATCATCCCTTACCTCTTTGACCTTGAAAGCCTCCTTCACATTCTTGCTGCCACCCAAGAAGTTGGTGACCCCCAGTCCCCATTCGTGAGGAACTCCGATGGTACTACTGAGACTCAACAGAAGTCCCGTTTGCCCCTGCTCAGCTCCAGATGTTTGTCCCTTTCCCTGCTAATCCAGAAATGGGTCCCTGGTCTCCTCTTGCATCCTAAGAACAGCCACTCGTTCGATGAGAGTTGGGAGGAGCATCGGGTTTCAGGCCACCATTCCTCAAGATCTCCAAATGTCTCCTCCACTCCAGATGAACCTCACTGCCCTACGTTACTGCGACTGTCACACCGAGGTTCAACGCCTGACACACTGGGACGTGTGACAACCCTGGGTAGTACCTCGAGGTCAAATCACAGATCCCTGTGTCCGTTTGACGGGGACCCTTACACAGCTGCTGCAGCTGGGGGACAAGCGGCTGTGCACGTCTCGAGGCTAAATCAGACCTGACTCCCCTGTGGCAGCTAAACGGGAACCCCAAAACCTTTGTCAGCACGGGTGAGGAAAGCTCAGGCTCCGGCCTCAGCACCAGATGAAACCTGAGGACCCGCCAACGACTGGGGAGGATTTCCCAGAGGCGCCTGGCATCTGGAATGGAATCTGGACACTCCTGACGCCACAGGGCTGGTTTCTGGGGTCGCCTTCATAACTCTAGAGGACCCCCCCACAACTCGAGAAAAAACAGATGCTTCTCCCCTGCAGGCGTGGTAAGGCCCTTGTCTGCTGCTGCTTCTCGGGGGAAATCACCCCTTCCCTCTTTGACCTCGAATGGCTCATTCACCCCCATGCTCTGACCCAATAAGTTCCTTGCCCCACTCATCCCCACGTGAGAGGAACCCCGAGGGTCCTGAAGAGACTCAAGAGGAGGCCCGTTTGCCCCTGTTCAGCTCCAGATGAGGGTCCTGTTTCCTCCTCCATCGGGAATGGTTTCCCTTCACTCCCCTCACATCCCAAGAGGAGGCGCTCGCACTAGGAGAGTCAGGAGGAGCATCAGGGGTCATTCCACCATTCTGCAAGACACTCAAATGCCTAGTCCACTCCAGTGGACACTGACTACCCTGCACTGCCTCGAGTGTCATCCCGACACTCGACGCCAGACACCCTGGCAACTGTGACAGCCTTCGAGTACCTTGAGGGCAAGCCACAAATCCCTGTGTCCACTTGAGGGGTAACCTGACACTGCTGCTGCAGCTGGGGAGGCAAGCGGCCGTGCATGTCTCCAGGCGAGATGAGGCTTGTCTCCTATGTGGGGCCCTAGGGGTACCCAAGACCTAGCTCAGGACAGTCGAGGAAAGCTTAGGCACCGGCCTCAGCACAAGACGAGGACTGAGCACCCAACGACGATTGGGGAGAAATCCCCAGAGGCGCCTGGCAACTGGCAAGGAGACTGGCCTCTCCCGAAGCCACAGGGGCGAGTCCCTAGGGTTCCTGTCGTAACTCGAGAGGACCCTGCCATAACTCGAGAAAAAGCAGAAGCTTCTCTGCTGCAGGTGGGCTGAGTCTCTTGTCCACTGCTTTGTCTTAGAAGAACTCACCCCTTCCCTCTTGGACATCTAAAGGCTCCATCACACCCTTGCTGTAACATAAGAATTTCCCCGCCCCAACCTTCCCCACTCGAGAGGGAAGCCGAGGGTCCCGTCATGACTCAAGATGAGCCCCGTTTGCCCCTGCTCAACTACATGAGGGTCCCTTTCCCTGCTCCGTTGGAAATGGGTTACCGGCAGTCCCCTCGCATCCCAGGATGAGACGTTCGCACCAAGAGAGTCGGGAGGAGCATCAGTGGTCGGCCACCATTCCCCAAGTCCCCCAAATGCCTCATCCACTACAGATGAATCTGACTGCCCTGCAATGCCTTGACTGTCACCCCGAGGCTCGACGCCTGACACACTAGCATGTGTGACAGCCCTGGTGTACCTCGAGGGAAAGCCTCATATCCCTGTCTCCACAGGATGGGGTGCGTGACAGTGCTGCTCGAGCTGGGGAGGCAAGCGGCCGTGCACATCTCCAAGCGAGACGAGGCCTGCCTCCCCGGTGGGGGTGACAGGGAAACCCCAGGACCTAGGCCAGCAAGGTCGAGGAAAGCTCACGTTCTCTCCTCATCACCAGACGAGGACTGCAGACCTGGCAATGACTGGGGAGGTACCCCTGAGGCGCCTGGTAACTGGCTTGGAGAATGGCCTCTCCTGAGGCCACAGGTTCGGGTCCCTGTGATCCTCGTCATAACTAGAGAGCACCCTGCCTCAACTCGATAGAAACCAGAAGCTTCTACCCTGCAGGCGCAGTTGGAAATCACCCCTTCCCTCTGGGACCTCAAAAGGCTCCTTCTCCCCCTTGCAGTGACCCAAGATGTTTCCTGCCCTACCCATCCCCACTCGAGAGGAACCCCAAGGGTCCCTCCATGATTCACAAGAAGCCTTATTGGCCCCTGCTCAGCTACAGATGAGGGTCCCTTTCACTGCTCCATCGAGAAAGTGTTCCAGGTCCTCCCCTCGCACCTCAAACAGAGGAGCTCGCACCAGGAGAGTCAGAAGGAGCAACAGGGGTAGGGACAACATTCCCCAAACCCCCAAATGCCTCGTTCACTCTAGATGAACCTGACTGGCCTGCACTGCACCGACTGCCACCCCAAGGGTCAACGCCCAACACACTGGCACATATGACAGCCCTGGAGTACCTCGAGCAAAAGCCACATATCCCTATGTCTGCTCGATGGCGAGCCTGACACTGCTGCTGCAGCTGGGGAGGCAAGCGCCCATGAACGTCTCCAGGTGAGCCTAACTCCTTGTGAGGGATCCAGGGGAACCCCAAGACCTATGTCAGCATGAGAGAGGAAAGCTCAGGCTCAGGCCTCAGCACCACATGAGGACTGAGGACCCGGCGATGACTGGGTAGAATTCCCCAGAGGCGCCTGACAACTGGCACAGAGACTGGCCTCTCCTGAGGCCACAGGGGTGGTTCCCTGGTGTTCCCCTCATAACTCGAGAGGACCAGCCGCAACTCGAGAAAAACCAGAAGCTTCTTTCCTGCAGGCGGCGTGAGGCCCTTGTCCGCTGCAGCATCTCAGGGGAAATCACCCCTTCCCTCTTGGACATGGAAAGGGTCCTTCACACACTGGCTGTGAATCAAGAAGTCCCCCCCCAACTGTCCCCACACGAGATGAACCCCGAGTTTCCCGCTGTGACTCAAGAGAAGTTTCATTGGCCCATGCTCAGCTCAAGATGAGGGTCGCTTTCCCTGCTACATCTGGAAAGGTCTCACGGCATTCCTCTCGCATCCCAGGAATAGGCGCTCGCCCCAGGAAACTCAGGAGGAGCATCAGGGGTAGGGCCACCATTCCGAAGATTACCAAATGCCTCGTTCATTCCACATGAACCCGACTGAACTGCACTGCCTAGATTGTGAGCCCAAGGCTCAATGCCTGACACACTGGCAGGTGTGAAAGCCCTGGGGTACCTCAAGGGCAAGCCACAGATCCCTGTCTCCACTTGACTGGAAACTTGACACTGCTGTTGAAGCTGTGGAGGCAAGTGACAGTGCACGTCTTCAGGAGAGAGGTGGCCTGACTCCCCTGTGGGGGCTCCATGGGAACCCCAAGATTTATGTCAGCATGGGCGAGGAAAGCTCAGGCACCGACCTCAGCACCAGATAAAGACTGAGTACTCGGTGATGACTGGGGAGGAATCCCCAGAGGTGCATGGCAACTGGCACAGTGACTGGCCTCTCCTGAGGCCACGGGGGCGGGTTCATGGGCTCCTCGTCGTAACTCAAGAAACCCCGCCACAACTCGAGAAAAACCAGAAGCTTCTCACTTTCAATTGGGGTGAGGTCCTTGTCCCCTGCAGCGTCTTGGTGGAAATCATCCCTTACTCTTTGACCTCGAAAGCCTCCTTCACATTCTTGCTGCCACCCAAGAAGTTGGTGACCCCCAGTCCCCATTCATGAGGATCCCCGATGGTACTGCTGTGACTCAACAGAAGCCCCATTTGCCCCTGCTCAGCTCCAGATGTTTGTCCCATTCCCTGCTCATCGGGAAATGGGTCCCTGATCTCCCCTCACATCCCAAGAACAGCCGCTCATACGATGAGAGTCAGGAGGAGCATCAGGGTTTGGGACACCATTCCTCAAAATCCCCAAATGTCTCCTCCACTCCATATGAACGTGACTGCCCTATACTGCAGCGACTGTCACACCGAGATTCAACGCTTGACACACTTGGACGTGAGACAGCCCTGGGTAGTACCTCGAGGTCAAGTCACAGATCCCTGTGTCCGCTCGTCGGGAAGCCTTACACAGCTGCTGCAGCTGGGGAGGAAAGCGGCCATGCACGTCTCGAGGTTAAACCAGACCTTACTCCCCTGTGGCAGCTAAATGGGAACCCCAAGACCTTAGTGAGCATGGGCGAGGAAAGCTCAGGCTCTGACCTCAGCATCAGACGAAACCCGAGGACCTGTCAACGACTGGGGAGGAATCTGCAGAGGCGCCTGGCAACTGGAACGGAGACTGGACACTCCTGATGCCATAGGGCTGGTTTCTGGCGTCCCCATCTTAACTCGAGTGGACCCCCACGCAACTCGAGAAAAACCAGATGCTTCTGCCCTGCAGGCGTGGTGAGGCCCTTGTCCGCTGCGGCTTCTCGGGCAAAATCACCCCTTCCCTCTTGGACCTCAAAAGGGTCGTTCACCTTCTTGTTGTGACTCAAGAAGTTCCCCGCCCCACCCGTCCCCACTCGAGAGGAACACCGAGGGTCCCGCCAAGACTCAAAAGGAGTCCCGTAAGCCCCTGCTGAGCTCCAGATGAGGATCCCTTTCCTGCTCTGTCGGGAAAGAATTCCCAGCTCTCCTCTCACATCCCAACAGGAGATGCTCACACCAGGACAGTCGGGAGGAGCATCAGGGGTCTTTCCACCATTCCCCAAGACCCCCAGTGGTCTCGTTCACTCCCAATAAACCTAACTGGCCTGCACTGCACCGACTGTCACTCCAATGATCGACACCCAACACACTGGCACGTATGACAGCCCTGGGGTACCTCGAGCAAAGGCACATATACCTGTGTCCACTCGACGGCGAGCTTTACACTGCTGCTGCAGCTGAGGAGGCAAGCGGCCGTGCACGTCTTGAGACTAAGTGAGACCTTACTCCCCTGTGGGGGCTTCAGAGGAACCCCAAGAACTATGTCAGCATTGGGGAGGAAAGCTCAGGCTCTGGCCTCTGGACCAGATGAAACCCGAGAATGCTCTGACGACTGGGGAAGAATCCCCAGAGGCGCCTGGCAACTGGCCAGAGACTGGAGACTCAAGAGGGCACAGGGCTGGTTTCTGGGCTCCCCATCGTAACTTGAGAGGACCCCGCCACAACTCGATAAAAACCAGATGCTTCTCCCTTGCAAGCGGGGTGAGGCCTTTTTCCCCTGCTGCGTCCAAGGGGAAATCACCCCTATCCTCTTTGTCCTTGAAAGGCTACTTCACATTCTTGCTGTGACCCAGGACGTTCCCCGCCCTAACCGTCCACACTGGAGAGGAACACCTAGGTCCCGCCCAAACTCAAGAAGAGCCCCATGTATTCCTGCTCAGTGGCAGATGAGAGTCACTTTTCCTGCTCTGTCGGGAAAGTGTTCCCAGCACAACAATCGCATCTAAGGAGGAGGCGCTCGTACCAGGAGAGTCGGGAGGAGCATCAGGTGTCAGGCCAAAATTCACAAAGACCCCCAAATGCCTCGTCCACTCAACTGGAGCCTGATTGCCCTGCACTGCCTCAACTGTCAGCCCGAGGCTCGAAGACCAACACACTGGCACGTGTGACAACCCTGGAGTACCTCGAGGGCAAAAAAAAGATCCTTGTATCCACTCGACGGGAAGCCTGAAACTCCTGCTGAAGCTGGGGAGGCAAGCGGCAGTGCACGTCTCCAGGCGAGACGAGGCCTGACTCCCCTGTGGGGGCTCCATTGGGTTCCAAAGATCTATGGCAGCACAGGCGAGGAAAGCTCAGGCACCGGCCTCAGCACCAGACGAGTACTGAGGACCCGGTGATGACTGGGGAGGAATCCCCAGTGGCGCATGGCAACTGGCACGGAGACAGGCCTCTCCTGAAGCCACAGGGGCGAGTCCATGGGCTCCCCGAGTTAACTCGAGAAACCCCACCCCAACTCGAGAAAAACCAGAAGGTTCTCCCTTGCAAGGGGGGTGATTCCCTTATCCACTGCGACGTCTCGGGGGAAATCACCCCTTCACTCTTGGACATCTAAGGGCTAATTCACCCCCTCGCTGTGACCCAATAAGTTCCACGCCCCACCGGTCTCAACTCGACAGGAACCCCAAGGGACCCGCTGCGACTCAAGCGGAGCCCCATTTGCCCCTGCTAAGCTCCATATGAAGGTCCCTTTTTCTGCTCCTTAGGAAAAGGTTTCCTGGGGCTTCCCTTGCATCCCAAGAGGAGGTGCTCACACCAGGAAAGTAGGGAGGAGCATCAGGGTTTGGGCCACCATTTCCCAAAACCCCCAAATGCCTTGTCCCCTGCAGATGAACCTGACTGCTCTGCACTGCCTTGACTCACCCCAAGGCTCGACGCCCGACTGGCACGTGTGACAGCACTTTGAAACTCAAGGGCAAACCACAGATCCGTGTGTCCGCTCGACATGAATCCTGACCCTGCTGCTGCAGTTGATCAGGCAAATAGCCCTGCACGTTTCCAGGCGAGACAAGGCCTGTCTCTTCTGTGGGGGCCTCAGGGATACTCCAAACCTAGGTAGGATGGTCGAGGAAATCTCAGGATCCGGCCTCACCAGAAGTCGAGGACTGAGCACCCTGAGATGATTGGGGAGGAATCCCCAGAGGTGCCTGGCAACTGGCACAGAGACTGGCCTCTCCTGAGCGACAGGGTTGAGACCCTGGAATCCCCGTCATAACTCGAGAGGACCTTGCCACAACTTGAGAAAAACAAAAGATTCTCCCCTGCAAGTAGGGTGAAGACTTTGTCCACTGTGGCATCTCCAGGTAAATCATCCCTTCTCTCTTGGGCCTCAAAAGGGTGACTCACCTTCTTGCTGTGACCCAATAAGTTACCCGCCCCAACCGTCCCCAATGGAGAGGAACACTGAGGGTCCCGCCAAGAATGAAAAGGAGCCCCATTGTCCCCTGCTGAACTCCAGATGAGGGTCCCTTTCCTGCTCTGTCAAGGAGTTTCCAGCGCTCCCCTCACAACCCAACAGGAGACACTCACAACAGGACAGTCGAGAGGAGCATCAGGGGTCTTGCCACCATTCCCCAAGACCCCCAAATACCTCATTCAATCCAGATGAACCTGACTGCCCTGCACTGCATTGACTTTCACCCCGAGGTTCGAAGCCTGACACATTGGGACGCGTGACAGCCCTGAGTAGTACCTCGAGGTCATGTCACAGATCCCTGTGTCCACTCGATGGGGAGCCTTACACTGCTGCTGCAACTGCAGAGGCAAGCAGCAGTGCACGTCTCCAAGCGAGACGAGGCCTGACTCCCCTGTGGGGGCTCCATGGGAACCCCCAGATTTATGTCAGCATGGGCGAGGAAAGCTCAGGTACCGGCTTCAGAACCAGACGAGGAATGAGGACCTGGCGATGACTGGGGAGGAATCCCCAGAGGCGCGTGGCAACTGCCACGGAGACTGGCCTCTCCTGAGGCCACAGTTGCGGATCCATGGGCTCCCCGTCGTAACTCGAGAAACCCTGCCACAACTCGAGAAATACCAGAAGGTTCTCCCTTCCAAGCGGGGTGAGGCCCTTATCCACTGCGGCATCTCAGCAGAAATCACTCCTTCCCTCTTGGACCTTGAAGTGCTCCTGCACCCCTTTGCTGTGACCCAAGAAGTTCCCTGCTCCACCCTTCTCAACTCGACAGGAACCCCAAGGGACCCACTGCGACTAAAGAGGAGCCCCGTTTGTCCGTGCTAAGCTCCATATGAAGGTCCCTTTTATGCTCCTTAGGAAAAGGTTTCCTGGGGCTTCCCTTGCATCACAAGAGGAGGTGCTCACACCAGGAAATTCAGGAGGAGCATCAGGGGTTGGGCCAACGTTCCTTAAGACCTGGAAATGCCTTGTCCACTGCAGATGAACCTGACTGTCCTGCACTGCCTTAACTGTCACCCCGAGGTTCAATGATGGACACACTGGCCCGTGTGACAGTAATTTGGACCTCTAGGGAAAGCCATAGATCCCTGTGCCCGATCAACATAGAGCCTGATACTGCTGCTGCAGCGGGTCAGGGAAGTAGCCCTGCACCTGTCCAGGCAAGATGAAACCTGTCTCCTCTGTGGGGGCCTCAGGGTTACCACAAGACCTAGGTCAGGACGGTCGAGGAAAGCTCAGGCTGTGGCCTCAGCACAAGTCGAGGACTGAGCACCCTGAGAAGATTGGGAGGAATCCCGAGAGGCCCCTGGCAACTGGCATGGAGACTGGCTTCTCCTGAGGCCACAGGGGCGAATCCCTGGTGTCCCCGTCATAACTCAAGAGGACCCCGCCATAACGTGAGAGAAACCAAAAGATTCTTCCCTGCAAGAGGGTTGTGGACCTTGTCCACTGTGGCGTCTCAGGGGAAATCACCACTTTTCTCTTGGGCCTCCAAAGGGCCTTTAACCTTCTTGATGTGACCCAAGAAGTTCCCCGCCTCACCGTCCCAATTCTAGAGGAACACCGAGGGTCCCACAAATAACGAAAAGGAACTCAGTTATACCCTGCTGAGCTCCAGATGAAGGTCCCTTTCCTGCTCTGTCCGGAAAGGGTACCCAGCGCTCCCCTCACATCCCAACAGGAGACACTCACACCAGGACAGTCGGGAGGAGCATCAGGGGTCTTGCCACGATTCCCAAAGACCCCCAAATACCTCGTTCACTCCAGATGATCCTGACTGCCAGGCAGTGCGTCGACTGTCTCCGCAAGGATCTAAGACTGACACCCTGGCACGTGTGACAGCCCTGGGTACTACCTCGAGGTCAAGTCACAGATCCCTGTTTCCACTAGACGGGGAGACTTACACTGCTGCTGAAGCTGCAGAGGCAAGCAGCAGTTCACGTCTCCAGGCGAGAAGAGGCCTGATTCCCATGTGGGGGCTCCATGGGAACCCCAAGATTTATGTCAGCATGGGCGAGGAAAGCTCAGGTACTGGCCTCAGCACCAGACGAGGACTGAGGATCCGGTGATGACTGGGGAGGAATCTCCAAAGGCGCCTGGCAACTGGCACGGAGGATGGCCTCTCCTGAGGCCACAGGGGCGGGTCCATGGGCTCCCAATCATAACTCGAGAAACTTCTCCGCAACTTGAGTAAAACCAGAAGCTTCTCCCTTGCAAGCGGGGTGAGACCCTAATCTGCTGTGGCGTCTCCGGGAAAATCACCCCTTCCATCTTGGACCTCGTAGGGTCCCTTCACCCTCTTGCTGTGATCCAAGAAATTCCCCGCCCCACCCATCTCAACTCGAGAGAAATTCCAAGGGACACGCTGCAACTCAAGAGGAGCCTCGTTTGCCCATGCTAAGCTCCAGATGATGGTCCCTTTTCATGCTCCTTAGTGAAAGGTTTCCTGGGGCTTCCCTTGCATCCCAAGTGGAGATTCTCGCACCTGGAATGTCGGGAAGAGCATCAGGTGTTGGACCACCATTTCCCAAGACTCCCAAATGCCATGTCCCCTGCAGATGAACCTGACTGCCCGGCACTGCCTTGACTGTCACCCAGAGGCTCGACGCCTGACACACTGGCAGGTTTGACAGCCCTGGATAGTACCTAGAGGGCAAGCCACTGATCCCTGTGTCCGCTCCACAAGGAGCCTGACACTGCTGCTGCAGCTGGTCAGGCAAGTAGCCATGCACGTATCCAGGCGAGACAAGGCCTGACTCCCCTGTGAGGGCTCCATTGGAACACCAAGATTTATGTCAGCATGGGCGAGGAAAGCTCTGGTACCGGCTTCAGCGCCAGACGAAGACTGAGGACCCAACGATGACTGGGGAGGAATCCCAAAAGGCACATGGCAACTGGTACGGGACTGGCCTCTCCGGGGCCACAGGGGCGGGTCCAGGGGCACCCCGTCGTAACTCAAGAAAAACCAGAAGCTTCTCCCATGCAAGAGGAGTAAGGCCCTTATCCACTGCGGCCTCTCTGGGGAAATCAACCCTTCCCTCTTAGACCTCGAAGGGCTCCTTCACCCTGTTACTGTGACCCAAGAAGTTCCCCGAACCACGCGTCTCAATTCGAGAGAAACCCCAAGGGACCCTCTGCGACTCAAGAGGAGCCCTGTTTGCCCCTACTAAGATCCAGATGATGGTCCCTTTTCCTGCTCCTTAGGGAAGGTTTCCTGAGGCTTCCCTCGCATCCCAAGAGGAGTCGCTCGCACAAGGAAAGTCAGGAGGAGCATCAGGTTTTGGGTACCATTCGCCAAGACCCCCAAATGCCTTGTCCACTGCAAATGAACCTGACTGCCCTGCACTGCCTTGACTGTCACCCCGAGGCTCGACGCCCAACACACTGGAACATGTGACATCCCTGGGTAGGACCTCGAGGGCAAGACACAGATCCCTGTGCACTGGACATGGAGCCTGNGCCTTGTCCACTGCAAATGAACCTGACTGCCCTGCACTGCCTTGACTGTCACCCCGAGGCTCGACGCCCAACACACTGGAACATGTGACATCCCTGGGTAGGACCTCGAGGGCAAGACACAGATCCCTGTGCACTGGACATGGAGCCTGACACTGCTCCTGCAGCTGGTCAAGCAAGTAGCCATGCATGTATCCAGGTGAGATGAGGCCTGTCTCCTCTATGGGGTCTCAGGGGTCCATCAAGACCTAGGTCAGGAAGATCGAGGAAAGCTCAGGCTCTGGCCTGAGCAGAAGTCGAGGACTGAGCACCCTGAGATGATTGGGGGTGAATCCCCAGAGGCGCCTGGATACTGGCACGGAGACTGGCTGCTCTTGAGGCCACAGGGGAGAGTCCCTGGGGTCCACGTGGTAACTCGAGAGGACTCCGCCACAACTTGAGTAAAACCAAAAGATTCTCCCCTTCCAGTGGGGTGAGAACCTTGTCCGCTGTGGCGTCTCACGGGAAATCTCCCCTTCTCTCTTGGACCTTAAAAGGGTCGTTCACCTTCTTGCTGTGATCCAAGAAGTTCCCCGCCCCAACCGTCCCCACTCGAGAGGAACAACAAGGGTCCCGCCAAGATGAAAACGAGCCCCGATCTCCCCTGCTGAGCTCCAGATGATGGTCCCTTTCCTGCTTTGTCGGGAAAGGGTTCTCAGTGCTCCCCTCACATTCCAACAGGAGACGCTAGCACCAGGACAGTCGAAAGAACATCAGAGGTCTTGCGACTATTCCCCAAGGCCCCCAAATACCTTGTTCACTCCAGATGAACCTGACTGCTCTGCACTGCATCGACTATCACCCCGAGGATGGAAGCCTGACACACTGGCACCGGTGACAGCCCTGGGTAGTACCTCGAGGTCAAGTCACAGATCCCTGTGTCCACTCGACGGGGAGCCTTACACTGTTGTTGCAGCTGCGGAGGCAAGTGGCAGTGCACGACTCCAGGAGAGAGGAGGCCTGACTCCCCTGTGGGCGCTCCAATGGAACCCCAAGATTTATGTCAGCATGGGCGAGGAAAGCTCAGGTACTGGCTTCAGCACCAGAGGACGACTGAGGACCCGATGGTAACTGGGGAGGAATCCCCAAAGGCAAATGGCAACTGTGACAGAGACTAGCCTCTCCTGACGCCACACGGGTGGGTCCATGTGTTCCCTGTCATAACTCGAGAAACCATGCCGCAACTCAAGAAAAACCAGAAGCTTCTCCCTTGCAAGTTGGGAGAGGCCCTTATCCACTGCGGCATCTCAGGGGAAATCACCCCTTCTCTCTTCGATCTCGAAGGGCTCCTTCACTCCCTTGCTGTGACCCAAGAAGTTCCCCGCCCCACCCGACTCAACTTGAGAGGAACCCCAAGGGACCCGCTGCAACTCAAGAGGAGCCCTGTTTGCCCCTACTAAGATCCAGATGATGGTCCCTTTTCCTGCTGCTTAGGGAAAGGTTTCCTGGGGCTTCCCTCCCATCCCAAGAGGAGGTGCTTGCACCAGGAAAGTCAGGAGGAGCATCAGGGGTTGGGACACCATTCCCCAAGACTCCCAAATGCCTTGTCCATTGCAGACGAACCTGACTGCTCTGCACTGCCTTGACTTTCACCCTGAGGCTCGACGCCGGACACACTGGCACGTGTGACAGCATTTTTGGACCTCGAGGGAAAGCCAAATATCCCTGTGTCCGGTGGACAAGGAGCCTGACACTGGTGCTGCAGAATGTCAGGCAAGTAGCCATGCACATGTCCAGGCGAGACGAGGCCTGTCTCCTCTGTGGGGGCTTTACGGTTACCCCAAGACCTAGGTCAGGACGGTGAGGAAAGCTCAGGTTCTGGCCTTAGCACAAGTCGAGGACTGAGCGCCCTGAGACGATGGGGGAGGAATCCCCAGAGGCGCCTGTCAAATGACACGGAGACTGGCCTCTCCTGTGGCCACAGGGGCTAGTCTTTGGGGGCCCGTCGTAATTCGAGAGGACCCTGCCACATCTTGAGAAAAAGCAAATGATTCTCCCCTGCAAGCGGGGTGAGGACCTTGTCCGCTGTGGCATCTCGGGGAAATCACCCCTTCTCACTTGGACATCAAAAGGGTCGTTCACCTTCTTCCTGTGACTCAAGAAGTTCCCTGCCCCACCCGTCCCCACTCGAGAGGAACCCTGAGGGTCCCGCCAAGAATGAAAAGGAGCCCCATTCTCCCCTGCTGAGCTCCAGATGAGGGTCCCTTTCCTGCACTTTTGGGAAAGGCTTCCCAGCACTCCCGAAACATCCCAACAAAAGACACTACAACCAGGACAGTCAGGAGGAGCATCAGGGCTTTTGCTACCATTCCCCAAGACCCCAAGTACCTCGTTCCCTCCAGATGAATCTATATGCCCTACATTGTGTCGACTGTCACCCCAGGCTCTAAGCCTGACACAATGACACGTGTGACAGCCCTGGGTAGTACCTCCAGGTCAAGTCACAGATCCCTGTGTCCCTCGATGGGGAGCTTTATACTGCTGCTGCAGCTGCAGAGGCAAGCGGAAGTACACATCTCCATTGGAGATGAGGCCTGACTTCCCTGTGGGGGCTCCATGGGAACCCCAAGATTTATGTCAGCATGGGCGAGGGAAGCTCATATACCGGCTTCAGCACCAGACGAAGACTGAGGACCCGGAGATGACTGGGGAAGAATCCCCAAAGGGGCATGGCACCTGGCATGGAGACTGGCCTCTCCTGAAACCACAGGGGCCAGTCTCTGGGGACCCGTCATAATTCGAGAGGACCCCACCACAACTTGATAAAAATCAAGATTCTCCCCTGCAAGCAGGGTGAGGACCTTGTCTGATGTGGCATCCCAGTGAAATCACCTTTTCTCTCTTGGACCTCAAAAGGTTCGTTCACCTTCTTGCTGTGACCAAAGAAGTTCCCCGCTCCACCAGTCCCCACTCGAGAGGAACACAGAGGGTCCCACCAAAAATGAAAAGGAGCCCCGTTCTCCCCTGCTGAGCTCCAGATGAGGGTCCCTTTCCTGCTCTGTTGGGAAAGGGTTCCCAGCGCTCCCCTCACATTCCAACAGGAGACACTCGAACTCGGACAGTCGGGAGGAGCATCAGGGCTCTTNAATGAAAAGGAGCCCCGTTCTCCCCTGCTGAGCTCCAGATGAGGGTCCCTTTCCTGCTCTGTTGGGAAAGGGTTCCCAGCGCTCCCCTCACATTCCAACAGGAGACACTCGAACTCGGACAGTCGGGAGGAGCATCAGGGCTCTTGCCACCATTCCCCAAGACCCCCAAACACCTCCTTCACTCCAGATCAACCTGACTGCCCTGCACTGCGTCGACTGTCACCCCGAGGCTCGAAGCCTGACATACTGGCACGTGTGACAGCCCTGGGTAGTAACCAGAGGTCAAGTCACTGATCCCTGTGTCCACTAGACGGGGAGCCTTACACTGCTACTGCAGCTGTGGAGGCTAGCGGCAGTTCACGTCTCCAGGCGAGACGAGGCCTGACTCCCCTGTGGGTGCTCAATTGGGACCCCATGATTTTTATCAGCATGGGCGCCGAAAGAGCAGGTACCAGCTTCAGCACCAGACGAGGACTGAGGACCCGGCGATGACTGGGGAGGAATCCCCAAAGGGGGATGGCAACTGGCACTGAGACTGGCCTCTCCTGAGGTCATAGGGGTGGGTGCATGGGCTCCCCGTCGTAACTTTAGAAACCCCTCCGCAACACGAGAAAAACCAGAAGCTTCTCTCTTGCAAGTTGGGAGAGGCACTTATCCGCTGTGGCGTCTCTGAGGAAATCACCCCTTCCCCCTTGGACCTTGAAGGGCTCCTTCACCCCCTTGCTGTGACCCAAGAAGTTTCCCGCCCCACCTGTCTCAACTCGAGAGGAACCCCAAGGGACCCGCTGCGACTCAAAAGGAGCCGTGTTTGCCCCTCCTAAGCTCCAGATGATGGTCCCTTTTCCTGCTCCTTAGGGAAAGGTTTCCTTGGGCTTCCCTCACATCCCAAGAGGAGGTGCTCACACCAGGAAAGTCGGGAGGAGCATCAGGGGTTGGGACACCATTCCCCAAGACCTGCAAATGCCTTGTCAACTGCAAATGAACCTGACTGCCCTGCACTGCCTTGACTGTCACCCCGAGGCTCAACGGCCGCCACACTGGCACGTGTGACAGCACCTTGGACCTCTAGGGAAAGCCACAGATCCCTGTCTCTGCTCGACTTGGAGCCTGACACTGATTCTGCAGCTGGTCAGGCAAGCAGCCGTGCACGTGTCCAGGCTAGACGAGGCCTGTCTCCTCTGTTGGGGCCTCAGGAATACCCCAAGACCTAGGTCAGGATGGTGAGGAAAGCTCAGGCTCTGGCCTCAGAACAAGTCGAGGACTGCGCACCCTGAGACGATTGGGGAGGAAACCCCAGAGGCGCCAGGCAACTTGCACCGAGACTGGCCTTTCCTGAGGCCACAGGGGCGAGTCCCTGGGATCCCAGTCATAACTCGAGAGGACCCCACCACACCTTGAGAAAAAGCAAAAGATCCTCCCCTGCAAGCGGGGTGAGGACCTTGTCCACTGTGGCGTCTCGGGGGAATCACCCCTTCTCACTTGGACCTCAGAACGGTCAGTCACCTTCTTCCTGTGACTCAAGAAGTTCCCTGTGCCACCCGTCTCAACTCAAGAGGAACCCCGAGGGTCCTGCAAGAATGAAAAGGAGCCCCGTTCTCCCCTGCTGAGCTCCAGATGAGGGTCCCTTTCCTGCACTTTTGGGAAAGGCTTCCCAGCGCTACTTTAACATCCCAAAAACAGACACTCCGACCAGGACAGTCGGGAGGAGCATCAGGGCTTTTGCCACCATTCCCCAAGACCCCAAGTACTTCGTTCCCTCCAGATAAATCTATATGCCCTACATTGCGTCTACTGTCACCCCAGGCTCGAAGCCTGACACAATGGCTCGTGTGACAGCGATGGGTAGTACCTCGAGGTCAAAGTACAGATCCCTGTGTCAACTCGATGGGGAGCCTTATACTGCTGCTGCAGCTGCGGAGGCAAGTGGAAGTACACATCTCCATGCGAGACGAGGCCTGACTCTCCTGTGAGGGCTCCATGGGAAACCCAAGATTTATTTCAGCATGGGCAAGGAAAGCTCAGGTACCAGCTTCAGCACCAGACGAGGACTGAGGACCTGGAGATGACTGGGGAGGAATCCCCAAAGGCGCATGGCACCTGTCACGGGACTGGCCTCTCCTGAGGCCACAAGGGCCAGTGCCTGGGGGCCCGTTGTAATTTGAGAAGACCCCGCCACAACGTGATGAAAATCAAAAGATTCTCCCCTGCAAGCGGGGTGAGGACCTTGTCCAATGTGGCATCTCCGGTGAAATCAACTTTTCTCTCTTGGACCTCAAAAGAGTCGTTCACCTTCTTGCTGTGACCCAAGAACTTCCCAGCTCCACCCGTCCCCACTCAAGAGGTAAACAGAGGGTCCCGCCAAGAATGAAAAGGAGCCCCGTTCTCCCCTGCTGAGCTCCAGATGAAGGTCCGTTTCCTGCTCTGTCGGGAAAGGGTTCCCAGCCCTCCCCTCACATCCCAACAGGAGACTCTCACACCAGGACAGTCAGGAGGAGCATCAGGGGACTTGCCACCATTCCTCAAGACCCGCAAATACCCCGTTCACTCCAGATGAACCTTACTGCCCTGCACTGCATCGACTGTCACACCAAGGCTCGAAGCCTGACACACTGGCACGTGTGACAGCCCTGATAGTACCTCGAGGTCAAGACTCAGATCCCTGTGTCCACCCGATGGGTAGCCTTACACTGCTACTGCAGCTGTGGAGGCAAACGGCAGTGCACGTCTCCAGGCGAGATGAGGCACGACTCCCCTGTCGGTGCTCCATGAGGATCAAATGATTTATTTCAGCATGGGTGTGGAAAGCTCAGATACAGGATCGGCACCAGATGAGGACTTAGGACCCGGAAATTACTGGGGAAGAATCTTCAAAGGTGCATGGCAACTGGCACGGAGACTGGCCTCTCCTGAGGCCACAGGGGCGGGTCCCTGGGCTCCCCTTCGTAACTCGAGAAATCCCTCCGCAACTCGAGAAAAACCAGAAGCTTCTCCCTTGCAAGCAGGGAGAGGCCCTTATCCGTTGCGGCATCTTGGGGGAAATCATCCCTTCCCTCTTGGACCTCAAAGGGCTCCTTCACCCCCTTGCTGTGACCCAAGAACTTCTTTGCCCCACCCGTCTCAACTCGAGAGGAACCACAAGGGACCGTTGCAACTCAAGAGGAGCCCCATTTGCCCCTGCTAAGCTCCAGATGATGGTGCCTTTTCCTGCTCCTTAGGGAAAGGTTTCCTGGGGCTTCCCTCGCATCCCAAGAGGAGGTGCTGGCACCAGGATAGTCGGGAGGTGCATCAGGGGTTGGGCCACCATTCCCCAAGACCCCCAAATGCCTTGTCCACTGCAAATGAACCTGACTGCCCTGCACTGCCTTGACTGTCACCCCGAGGCTCTACGGGGTGACTGGCCTGGCACCTGTGACTGGCCTGGAAAGTACCTCAAGGGCAAGCCTCAGATTCCTGTGTCTGCTCAACATGGAGCCTGACACTCCCGGTGCAGGCAAGTAGCCGTGCACGTGTGCAGGCAAAACGAGGCTGGTCTCCCCTGTGGGGGTTTCAAGGGTACCACAAGACCTATGTCAGGATGGTCTAGGAAAGCTCAGGCTCTGGCCTCAGCACAAGTCGAGGACCGAGCACCCTGAGACAATTGGGGAGGAATCTCCAGAGGCTCCTGGCGACTGGCCCAGAGACTGAACTCTCCTGAGTCCACAGGGGCGAGTCCCTGGGGTCCTGGTCGAAACTCGACAGGACCCCGCCACAACTTAATAAAAACCAAAATATTGTCCCCTGCAGCGGGGTGAGGACCTTGTCTGCTGTGGTGCCTCGGGGAAAATCACCCATTCTCTCTTGGACCTCAAAAGGGTCGTTCACCTTCATGCTCTGATCCAAGAAGTTCCCCGCCCCATCTGTCCCCACTTGAAAGGAACACCGACTGTCCCGCCCAGAATGAAAAGGAACCCCGTTATCTTCTGCTGAGGTCCAGAGGAGGGTCCCATTCCTGCTCTGTAAGGAAAGAGTTCCCAGCGTTCCCCTCACATCCCAACAGGAAACACTCGCACCGGGACAGTCAGGAGGAGCATCAGGGGTCGTGCCACATTTCCCCAAGACCCCCAAATACTTCGTTCACTCCAGATGAACCTGACTGGCCTGCATTGCCTCGACTGTCACCCCGAGGCTGGAAGCCTGACACACTGACACTTGTGACAGCCCTGGGTAGTACCTGGAGGTCAAGTCACAGATCCTTGTGTCCACTCGACGGGGAGCATTACATGGCTGCTGCAGCTGCGGAGGCAAGAGGCAGTACACGTCTCCAGGCGAGAGGAGGCCTGACTCCCCTGTGGGGTCTCCATGGGAACTCCAAGATTTATTTCAGCATGGACGAGGAAAGTTCAGGTACCAGCTTCAGCACCAGATGAGGACTGAGGACCCGGCCTTGACTGGTGAGGAATCCCCCAAGGCGCATGCAACTGGCACGGAGTCTGGCCTCTCCTGAGCCCACAGGGGCGGGTAAATTGGCTCCCCGTCATAACTCGAGAAACCACGCCGCAACTCGAGAAAAACAGAAGCTTCTCCCTTGCAAGCGGGGTGAGGCCCTTATCCACTGCCCCGTCTCGGGGGAAATCACCCCTTCCCTCTTGGACCTCGAAGGGCTCCTTCACCCCCTTCCTGTGACTGAAGAAGTTCCCTGCCCCACCCGTCTCAACTCGACAGGAACCCCAAGGGACCCGCTGCGACTCAAGAGGAGCCCCGTTTGCCCCTGCTAAACTCCAGATTATGGTCCCTTTTCCTACTTCTTAGGGAACGTTGTCCTCGAGCTTCCTTTGCATCCCAAGAGGAAGAGCTCACACTTGGAAAGTCGGGAGGACCATCAAAGGATGGGCCACAATTCCCCAAACTCCCAAATGTCTTGTCCACTGCAGATGAACCTCACAGCCCTGCACTGCCTTGAGTATCACCCAGAGGCTCGACGCTCGACACACTGGCACGTGTTACAGCCCTGGGTAGTACCACGATTACAAGCCACAGATCCCTGTGTCTGCTGTACATGGAGCCTGACACTGCTGCTGCACCTGGTCAGGCAAGTAGCCGTGCACGTGTCCAGGCGAAAAGAGGCCTGTCTCCTCTGTGGGGGCCTCAGGGGTACCCCAAGACCTAGGTCAGGATGGTCTAGGAAAGCTTAGGTTCGGCCTCAGCACATGTCGAGGACTGTGCACCCTGAGACGATTGGGGAGGAATCCCCAGAGGTGCCTGGCATCTGGCACGGATATTGGCCTCTCCTGAGGCCACAGGGGCGAGTCCCTGGGGTCCCCATCGTAACTCTAGATGACCCCGCCACAACTTGAGGAAAACCAAAAGATTCTTCCCTGAAAGCAGAGTGAGGTCCTTTTCTGCTCTGGCGTCTTGGGGGAAATCACCCCTCTCTTGGACCTCCAAAGGGTCATTCACCTTCTTGCTGTGACCCAAGAAGTTTTCCGCCCCCCCCCACCGTCCCCACTGGAGAGGAACACTGAGGGTCCCGCCAAGAATGAAAAGGATCCCTGTTATCCCCTACTGAGCTCCAGATGAGGGTCCTTTTGCTGCTTTGTTGGGAAAGGGTTACCAGCGCTCCCGTCACATCCCATCCGGAAACACTAGCACCTGGACAGTCTGGAGGAGCATCAGGAGACTTGCCACCATTCCCCAAGACCCCCAAATACCTCGTTCACTCGGGAAGGACCTGACTCCCCTGTACTGAGTCGACTGTCACCCCGAGGCTCAATGCCTGACACACTGGCACGTGTGACAGCTCTGGGGAGTACCTCGAGGTCACGTCACATATCCCTGTGTCCACCCCACCGGGAGCCTTACACTGCTGCTGCACCTGCAGAGGAAAGAGGCAGTGCATGTCTCCAGGCAAAAGGAGACCTGACTCCCCTGTGGGGGCTCCATGGGAACCCCAAATTTTATGTCAGCATGGGAGAGGAAAGCTCAGGTTCCTGCTTCAGCACCAGAGGAGGGCTCAAGACCCGGCGATGACTGGGGAGGAATCCCCCAAGGCACATGGCAACTCTCACGGAGACTGGCCTCTCTTGAGTCAAAAGGGGCGGGTCCATGGGCTCCCCATCGTAACTCGAGAAACACCATCGCATCTCGAGAAAAACCAGAAGCTTCTCCCTTGCAAGCAGGGTGAGGCCCTTATCTTGTGCAGCATCTCGGGGTAAATCACCCCTTCCTTCTATGACCTTGAAGGGCTCCTTCACCCCCTTGCTATGACCCAAGAAGTTCCCCGCCCCACCCGTCTCAACTCGAGAGGAACCCCAAGGGACCCGCTGCGACTAAAGAGGAGCCTGGCTTACCCCTGTTCAGCTCCAGATGAGGGTCCCTTTCACTGCTCCATCGGGAAAGGTTTGCCTGCACTCCCTTCACATACCAAGAGGAGGCACTTGCTCCAAGAAAGTCAGGAGGAGCATCAGGGTTCATGCCACCATTCCACAAGTCCCGCAAATGCCTAGTCCACTCCAGCGGACCCTGACTCCCCTGCACTGCCTCGATTGTCACCCTGACACTCGACCCCAGACACACTGGCAGGTGTGACAGCCCTCAGGTACCTCGAGGGCAAGCCACAGATTCCTGTGTCCTCTCGATGGGAAGCCTGACACTGCTGCTGCAGCTGGGGAGGCAAGCGGCCGTGCACGTCTCCAGGCGAGATGAGGCCAGTCTCCTATGTGGGGGCCCCAGGGGTACCCCAAGACCTAGGTCAGGATGGTAGAGGAAAGCTCAGGCTCCGGCCTCAGCACAAGACGAGGACTGAGCACCCAGCGACGATGGGGGAGGAATCCTTAGAGGAGCCTGCAACTTGCACAGAGACTGGCCTCTCCTGAGGCCACAGAGGTGAGTCCCTGGGGTCGCCATCATAACTCGAGAGGACCCCACCACAACTTGAGAAAAAGCAAAAGATTCTCCCCTGCAGGTGGGGTGAGGACCTTGTCTGCTGTGGCGTCTCGGGTGAAATCACCCCTTGTCTCTTGAACCTCAAAAGGGTCGTTCACCTTGCTGTGACCCAAGAAGTTCCACGTCCTAACCGTCTCCACTTGAGAGGAACACCGAGGGTCCCGCCAAGACTCAAAAGGAGCCCCGTTCTCCCCTGCTGAGCTACAGATGAGGGTCCCTTTCCTTCACTGTCGGGAAATGGTTCCCAGGTTTCCCCTCACATCCCAACAGGCAGCGCTCCCACCAGACAGTCGGGAGAGCATCAGAAGTCTTGCCACCATTCCCCTAGTCACCCAAATGCCTCGTTCACTCCAGATGAAACTGACTGGCCTGCACTGCACCAATTGTCCCCCCCAAAATCGACGCCCAACACACTGGCACGTATGACAGCCCTGAGGTACCTCAAACAAAAGCCACATATCCCTGTGTCCGTTCGATGGGAAGCCTGACACTGCTGCTGCAGCTGGGGAGGCAATCGGCCGTGCAGGTCTCCAGTCGAGACGAGGCCTGTCTCCTCTGTGGGGGATCCAGGGGAACCCTAAGACCTATGTCAGCACGGGGAGGAAAGCTCAGTCTCAGGCCTCAGCACCAGACGTGGACTGAGGACCCGGTGATGACTGGGGAGGATTCTCCAGAGGCTCCTGGCAACTGGCAGGGAGACTGGCCTCTCCTGAGGCCACAGGGGCGGTTCCCTGGGGTCCCCGTCGTGACTCGAGAGGACCAGCCGCAACTCGAGAAAAACCAGAAGCTTCTTTCCTGCAGGAGGTGTGAGGCCCTTGTCCGCTGCGGCATCTCAGGGGAAACCACCCCTTCCCTCTTGCACCTTGAAAGGGTCCTTCACACCCTGGGTGTGACCCAAGATGTTCCCTGCTCCACCATTCCCCACAAGAGATGAACCCTGAAGGTCCCGCTGTGACTCAAGAGAAGCCCGGTTTTCCGATGCTCAGCTCAAGATGAGGGTCCCTTTGCATGCTACATCTGGAAAGGTTTCCCGGCGCTCCTCTCACATCCCAAGAAGAGGCACTCGCCCCAGGAAACTCGGGAGAGCATCAGGGTTATGTCCACCATTCCGAAGACACCCAAATGCCTCGTCCATTCCAGATGAACCTTACTTCCCTGCACTGCATAGACTGTCACCCGAGGCTCAATGCCCGACACACTGGCATGTGGGACAGCCCTGTGGTACCTCGAGGGGAAGCCACACATCCCTGTATCTGCTCTACTGAAAGCCTGACACTGTTAGTGAAGCTGTGGAGGCAAGAGCAGTGCACGTCTCCAGGCGAGATGAGGACTGACTCCCCTGTGGGGGCTCCATGGGAACCACAAGATTTATGTCACCATGAGGGAGGAAAGCTCAGGCATCAGCCTCAGCACCAGACGACGACTGAGGACCTGGCGATGACTGGGGAGGAATCCCCAAAGGCGCATGGCAACTGGCACGGAGACTGGCCTCTCCTGAGGTTACAGAGTGGGGTTCTTGGGCTCCCTGTTGTAAGTCGAGAAACCCCCCGCAACTCGAGAAAAACCAGAAGCTTCTCCCTTGCAAGCGGGGTGAGGCCCTTGTCCCCTGAGTTTTCTGAGGGGGAAATCATCCCTTCACTCTTTGTCCTCGAAAGGCTCCTTCACATTCTTGCTGTGACCCAAGAAGTTCCCTGCCCCACCCGTCCGCACTTGAGAGAAACCCCGAGGGTCCCGCCAAGACTCAAGAGGAGGACCGTTTGCCCCTGTTCAGCTCCAGATGAGGGTCCCTTTCCCTGCTCCGTCGGAGGAGCATCAGGGGTCATGCCACCATTCCCCTAGACACCCAAATGCCTCGTTCACTCCAGATGAACCTGACTGGCCTGCACTGCACCAATTGTCACCCCAAAAATCGATGCCCAACACACTGGCACGTATGACAGACCTGGGGTACCTCGAGTAAATGCCACATATCCCTGTGTCCCCTGGACGAGAAGCCTGAAACTGCTGCTGCAGCTGGGGAAGCAAGCTCAGGCTCAGGCCTCAGCACCAGACGAGGACTGAGGACCCGGAGACGACTGGAGAGGATTCTCCAAAGGTGCCTGGCCACTGGCACGGAGACTGACCTCTCCTGAGGCCACAGGGGTGGGTCCATTTGGTTCCCGTTGTAACTCGAGAGGACTGGCCGCAACTCGAGAAAAACCAGGAGGAAAACCAGCAGGAAAGAAACCCTCATCTGGAGCTCTTCAGGGGCTAATGGGGCTCCTTTTGAGTCTTATCGGGACCCTCGTTGTTCCTCTCCAGTGGGGACGGTTGGGCCGGGGAAAGTCTTGGGACAAGCAAGAAGTTGAACGACCCTTTTGAGGTTCAAGAAAGAAGGGGTTATTTCCCCCGAGACGCCACAGCACACAAGGTCCTAACCCCACCTGCTGGGGAGAATCTTTTGGTTTCTCTCAAATTGTGGCGGGGTCCTCTGAAGATACGACAAGGACCCCAAGGACTCGCCTCTGTGGCCTCAGGAGAGGCCAGTCTCCATGCCAGTTGCAGGCGCCTCTAAGGATTCCTCCCCCATCGTCACCGGGTGTTCAGTGCTCGTCTTTTGCTGAGGCTGGAGCCTGAGCTTTCCTCGCTAATGCTGACATAGGTCTTGGAGTTCCTCTGGAGCCCCCACAGGGGAGTCAGGTCTCGTTTAGCCTCGAGACATGCACGGCCGCTTGCCTCCCCATCTGCAGCAGTAGTGTAAGGCTCCCTGTCGAGCGGACACAGGGATCTGTGACTTGATCTCGAGGTATTACCCAGGGCTGTCACACGTGCCAGTGTATCAGGCGTCAAGCCTCGGTGTGACAGTCGAGGCACTGTAGGGCAGTCAGGTTCATCTGGAATGTATGAGGCATTTGGGGGTCTTTGGAATTCTGGCCCTACCCCTGATGCTCCTCCTGGGTTTCCTGAGGCGAGCGCCTCTTCCTGGCATGCCAGAGGAGCTCCGGGAAACCTTTCCATATGTAGCAGTCAAAGGGACCCTCATCTTGAGCTGAGCATGTGCAAACCGGGTTTCTCTTGAGTCGCACCAGGACCCTTGGGGTTCATCTCGTATGGGGACGGGTGGAGCAGGGAACTTCTTGGGTCACACCCAGGGTGTGAAGGACCCTTTAGAGGTCCAAGAGGGAAGGTGTGATTTCCCCCAAGACGCCACAGGGGACAAGGGCCTCACACCACATGCAGGAAAGAAGCATCTGGTTTTTCTCGAGTTTCAGCGGGGTCCTCCCGAGTTATGACAGGGACCCCAGAAACGAGCCCTGTGACCTCAGGAGTGTCCAGTCTCCGTGCCACTTGCCAGTGGGGGTCCCCTGCAGCTTCTCGGGGGAAATCACCCCTTATCTCTTTGTCCTCGAAAGGCTCCTTCACATTCTTGCTGTGACTCAAGAAGTTCCCACCCTACCAGTCCCCATTTTAGAGGAACCTCCATGGTTCTGCTGCAACTAAGGAGGAGCCCCGTTTGCCCCTGCTCAGCTCCAGATGTTTGTCCCTTTCCTTGCTCGTCGGGAAAGGGATCCCTGTGCTCCGGTCCCATCCCAAGAACAGCCGCTCACACCATGAGAGTCGGGAGAAGCATCAGGGTTCAGGCCACCATTCCTCAAGATCCCCAAATGTCTCCTCCACTCCAGATGAACCTGACTGCCTTACACTGCCTCGACTGTCACACCGAGTCTCAGCGCCTTACACACTGGCACATGTGACAGCCCTGGGTAGTACCTCGAGGTCAAGTCACAGATCTCTGTGTCCGCCCAAAGGGGCGCCTTATACAGCTGCTGCAGCTGGGGAGGCAAGTGGCCATGCAAATCTCAAAGCTAAATGAGACCTGACTCCCCTGTGGTGGCTAACGGGAGCCCCAAGACCTTTGTCAGCATGGGCGAGGAAAGCTCATGCTCCAGCCTCAGCAAAAGACGAGAACAAAGTACCCGCTGACTACTGAGGAGGAATTTCCAGAGGCACCTGGCAACTGGCACGGATACTGGCCTTTCCTGAGGCCACAGAGCGGGTCCCTGGGGTTCCCGTTGTAACCCAAGAAGACCCCACCATAACTCGAGAAAAACCAGAAGCTTAAATCCTGCAGGCAGGCTGAGGCCATTGTCCCCTGCGGTGTCTCAGGGGAAATCACCCCTTCCCTCTAGGACCTCGAAAGGCTCCTTCACACCCTTGATATGATCCAAGAAGTTCCTCGCCCTGCCCTTCCCCACACGAGAGGAACCCCGTGGGTCCGGTCACGACTCAAGAGGAGCCCCGTTTACGCCTGCTTAGCTCCAGATGAGAGTACTTTTCCGTTCTCTTTTGGGAAAGGTTTTCCGACACTCCCCTCGCATACCAAGAGAAAAAGCTCGCACCAGGAGAGTCGGGAGGAGCATCAGGGGTCGGGCCAGCATCCCCCAAGACCCCAAATGCCTTGTCCACTCCATATGAAACTGACTGCCCTGCACTGCCTCGACTGTCAGCCCGAGGCTTAATGCCCGACACACTGGCACGTGTGACAGCCCTGTGGTACCTGGAGTGCAAGCTACAGATCCCTGTATACACACAACGGGAAGCATGGCACTGCTGCTGCAGCTGAGGAGGCAAGCGGCCATGCATGTCTCCAGGGGAGATGTGGCCTGACTCCCCTGTAGGGGCTCCAGGGGAACACCAAGACCTATGTCACCACGGGCCTGGAAAGCTCAGGCTCTGGCCTCAGCACCAGACGAGGACTGCAGACCCGGCGACCACTGGGAAGGAATACCCAGAGGGCTCTGGCAACTGGCACGGAGACTGGCCTCTCCTGAGAACACAGGGCCGTGTCCCTGGGGTCCGTGTGGTAAACCGAGAGGACCCCGCCACAACTCGAGAAAAACCAGAAGCTTCTCCCCTGCAGGTGGGGTGAGGCCCTTGTCCACTGCAGCATCTCAGGGGAAGTCACCCTTTTCCTCGTGGACCTCGAAATGTTCCTTCAATCACTTGCTGTGACCAAAGAAGTTCCCGCCCCAACCGTCCCCACTGGAGAGGAACGCCGAGGTCCCACCCAAACTCAAGAAGAGCCCCATTTGCCCCTGCTCAGTTCCAGATGAGGTTCCTTTCCCTTCTTTGTCGGGAAAGGATTCCCAGCACACCTCTCGCATCCTAGGAGGAGGCACTCGCACCAGGAGAGTCGGGAGGAGCATCAGGGGTCGGGCGACAATTCACAAAGACCCCCAAATGCCTCGTCCACTCCAGATGAACCTGACTGCGCTGCACTGCGTTGACTGTCACCGGGAGTCTGGAAGCCTGACACACTGGCACGTGTGACAGCCCTGGGTAGTACATCTAGGGCAAGACACAGATTCTTGTGTCCGCTCAATGGGAAGCCTGGCACTGCTGCTGCAGCTAGGGAGGCAAGTGGCTGTATACGTCTCCAGGCTAAATGAGGCCTGATTCCACTGTGGGGGCTCCAGAAGAACCCCAAGACCTAAGTCAGTATGGGCGAGGAATGCTCAGGCTCCGGCCTCAGCACCAGACGAGGATTGACGACCCGGTGACCACTGAGGAGGAATCCCCAGAGGTTCCTGGCAACTGGCACGGAAATTGGCCTCTCCTGAGGCCACAGGGGTGGTTCCCTGGGGTTCCCGTCATAACTCGAGAGGACACCATCGTAACTCGAGAAAAACAAGAAGCTTCTTTGCTGCATGTGGGCTGAGTCTCTTTTCCACTGCCTTGTCTTGGGAGAACTCACCCCTTCCCTCTTGTTCCTCGAAAGGCTCCTTCTCCCCCTTGATGTGACCCAAAATGTTCCCCGCCCTACCTGTCCCCACTCAAGAGGAATCCCAAGGGTTCCACCACGATTCAAGAGGAGCCTTATTTGCCCCTGCTCAGCTCAAGATGAGGGTCCCTTTGCCTGCTACGTCTGGAAAGGTTTCCTGGTGCTCCTCTCGCATCCCAGGAAGAGGCGCTCGCCCCCAGGAAACTCAGGAGGAGCATCAGGGGTAGGGTCACCATTCCAAAGACCCCAAAATGCCTCTCCATTCCAGATGAACCTGACTGCCCTGCACCGCCTTGACTGTCACCCCGAGGCTCGACGCCCGACACACTGGCATGTGTGACAGCACTTTGGACCTCGAGGGCAAGCCACAGATCCCTGTGTCCGTTTGACGGGGAGCCTGACACTGCTGCTGCAGCTGGGATTTCAAGCGGTCGTGCAAGACTCCAGGTGAGACGAGGCCTTACTCCCCTGAAGGGTCTCCAGCAGAACCCCAAGACCTATGTCAGCACGGGCGAGGAAAGCTCAGGCTCCGGCCTCAGCACCAGATGAGGACCGAGGACAGGCGATGACTGGGGAGGAATCCTCACAAGTGCCTGGCAAATTGCACGGAAACTGGACTCTCTTGGGGCCAGAAGGGTTGATTTCTGGGATCTTCATTTTAACCCAAGGAGATCCCGTCATAACTCGAGAAAAACCAGAAGCTTCTCCCCTGCAGGTGGGGTGAGGCCCTTGTCTGCTGCAGCGTCTCAGGGGAAATTACCCCTTCCCTCTTGGACTATGAAAGGCTCCTTCACATCTTGATGTGACCCAAGAAGTTCCCCGAATCATCTGTCCCCAATCAAGTGGAACCCTGAGGATCCTGCCATGACTCAAGAGGATACCCGTTTGCCCCTGTTCAGATCCAGATGAGGGACCCTTTCCCTCTCCATCGGGAAAGGTTTCCCTGCACTGCACTTGCATCCCAGCAGGAGGCACTCACACCAGGAGAGTCGGGAGGAGCATCAGGGGTCGGGCCACCATTCCCCAAGAGCCCAAATGCCTCGTCCACTCCAGATGAACCTGACTGCACGGCACTGCCTCAACTGTCACCGAGATGCTCGATGCCCGACACACTGGCATGTGTGACAGCCCTGGTGGACCTCGAAGGCAAGCCACATATTCTTCTGTCCGTTAGATGGGGAGCCTGTCACTGCCTCTGCAGCTGGGGAAGCAAGTGGCCGTACCTGTCTCCTGGAGAGATGAGGCTTGACTCTCTTGTTGAAGCTCCAGGGGAGCCCCAATAGCTATGTCAACAAGAACGAGGAAAGCTCAGGCTCCGGCCTCAGCACCAGATGAGGACCGAGGACAGGCGATGACTGGGGAGGAATCCTCACAAGTGCCTGGCAAATTGCACGGAAACTGGACTCTCTTGGGGCCAGAAGGGTTGATTTCTGGGATCTTCATTTTAACCCAAGGAGATCCCGTCATAACTCGAGAAAAACCAGAAGCTTCTCCCCTGCAGGTGGGGTGAGGCCCTTGTCTGCTGCAGCGTCTCAGGGGAAATTACCCCTTCCCTCTTGGACTATGAAAGGCTCCTTCACATCTTGATGTGACCCAAGAAGTTCCCCGAATCATCTGTCCCCAATCAAGTGGAACCCTGAGGATCCTGCCATGACTCAAGAGGATACCCGTTTGCCCCTGTTCAGATCCAGATGAGGGACCCTTTCCCTCTCCATCGGGAAAGGTTTCCCTGCACTGCACTTGCATCCCAGCAGGAGGCACTCACACCAGGAGAGTCGGGAGGAGCATCAGGGGTCGGGCCACCATTCCCCAAGAGCCCAAATGCCTCGTCCACTCCAGATGAACCTGACTGCACGGCACTGCCTCAACTGTCACCGAGATGCTCGATGCCCGACACACTGGCATGTGTGACAGCCCTGGTGGACCTCGAAGGCAAGCCACATATTCTTCTGTCCGTTAGATGGGGAGCCTGTCACTGCCTCTGCAGCTGGGGAAGCAAGTGGCCGTACCTGTCTCCTGGAGAGATGAGGCTTGACTCTCTTGTTGAAGCTCCAGGGGAGCCCCAATAGCTATGTCAACAAGAACGAGGAAAGCTCAGGCTCCGGCCTCAGCACCAGACAAGGACTGAGGACCCGGCGACAACTGGGGAGGAATCTCCAGAGGCGCCTGGCAACTGGCATGGAGACTGGCCTCTCCTGAGGCCACAGGGATGGGTCCCTGGAGTCCCATCATAACTCGAGAAGACCCAACTGCACCTCGAGAAAAAAACAGAAGCTTCCCCCCTGCAGCCTGGGTGAGGCCCTTTTCTGCTGTGGCGCCTGGAGTAAAATCACCCGTTCCCTCTTGGACCTCGAAAGGCTCCTTCACACCCTTGCTGTGACTGAAGAAGTTTCCCAATCTACCCGTCCTCACTCAAGAGGAAATCCGATGATTCCGCTGCGACTCAACAGGAGCCCCGTTTGCCCCTGCTCCGCTCCAGATGAGGGTCCTTTTCCGTGCTTCGTCGGGAAAGGGTACCCAGCAATCCCCTCGCATCCCAAGAGGAGACACAAGCACCAGGAGAGTCTGGAGGAGCATCAGGTGTCCGACCACCATTCCCCAAGACCCCCAAAATCCTTATCCACTCCAGATGAACCTGAATGCCCTGCACTGCCTCCACTGTCACAAGTCCACAAAACTGAGAGAATAAGATGTCCATGTAAATGCAAAAGCATGAAGGGGTTTTATTTCTAGCTCAAGATAGGGCACCAACACATCCAACGTAGTGGAGTGGAGCAAGCGCACTGAGCCCAAAATTACAGCAGTATTTATCGGTTTAGAACAAAGACAGAGAGTTGGCAAGGACAGATTGGCTGCAGGGGTGTTTCTGGTGTTTATTAATTGGTTAAAATTTATTGGCTGCAGGGGTTTCCTTTTGGAAGACCTCAGGACCCCCCCGGGGGCGGCAGGTAGCCCTGTGCCATCCTTTGCCTCGTGGGGAGACCTCGGGCCCACACGAAGACTGAGGACCCTGAAACGACTCTGGAGGAATGCACAAAGGAGCCTGGCAAATGGCACAGTGACTGGCCTCTCTTGAGGCCACAGGGGCAGGTCCAGGGCTTCCTGTCGTAACTCGAGAGGACACCACCTCAACTAAAGAAAAACACAAAGCTTCTCCCCTGCATGCGAGGTTAGGCCCTTGTCCGCTGCGGCATCTCAGGGAAATCACCCCTTTCCTCTTGGACCTCGAAAGGCTCCTTCACCCCCTTGCAGTGACACAAGAAGTTCGCCGCCCCACTTGTCTCCACTCGAGGGCAAGCCACAGATCCCTGTGTCCGCTCGATGGGGAGCCTGACACTGCTGCTGTAGCTGGGATTTCAAGCAGCCGTGCAAGACTCCAGGTGAGACGAGGCCTGACTCCCCTAATGGGGCTCCAGCAGAACTGGAAGACCTATGTCAGCACGAGTGAGGAAAGCTCAGGCTCCAGCCTCAGCCCCAGATGAGGACCCAGGACCCGGCGACGACTGGGAAGGAATCCCCACGAGTGCCTGGCAACTCGCACAGACACTGGACTCTCCTGAGGCCAAAAGGGTGGACTTCTGGGGTCTTCATTTTAACTGGAGGAGACTCTATCACAACTTGAGAAAAACCAGAAGCTTCTCCCCTGCAGGCGGGTTGAGGCCCTTGTCCACTGCGGTGTCTTGGGGGAAATCACCCCTTCCCTCTTGGACCTCGAAAGGCTCCTTCTCACCCTTGCTGTGACTCAACAAGTTCCCCACTACACCCGTCCCCACTCGAAAGGAACCCCGAGGGTCCTGCCGCGACTGAAGAGGAGCCACGTTTTCCCATACTCAGCTCCACATGAGGGACCCTTTCCCTGCTCCGTCGGGAAAAGTTTTCTGCAGCTCCTCTCACATCCCAAGAGGAGGTGCTCTCACCGGGAAAGTCGTGAGGAGACTCAGGGTCGGTCCACCATTCCCCAAGACACCCAAATGCCTCGTTCACTCCAGATAAACCTGACTGCCCTGCACTGCCTCCACTGTCACCCCAAGACTCCCAACATACTGGCACGTGTGACAGCTGCGGTGTACCTCGAGGTCAAGCCACAGATCCCTGTGTCTGCTGGATGGAAAACCGGACACGGCTGCTGGTTCTGGGGAGCAAAGGGGCCATGCACGTCTCCAAGGGAGACGAGGCCTGAATCTTCTGTGAGGTCAGCAGGGGAACCCCAAGATTTATGTCAGCACGGGCGAGGCAAGCTCAGGCTCTGGCCTCAGCACCAGTCGAGGACTGAGGACCTGAGGACAACTGCGGAGGAATCCCCAGAGGTGCCTCGCAACTCGCATGGAGACTGGATTCTCCTGAGTCCACAGGGGCGGGTCCCTTGTGTTCCCGACTTAATTCCATAGGACTCCACTGCAACTCAAGAAAAACCAGAAGCTTCTCCCCATCAGGCGGCATGAAGCCCTTGTCAGCTGTGGCATCGGGTGAAATCACCTCTTCCCTCTTGGACCTCGAAAGGCTCCTTCACACGCTTGCTGTGACCCAAGAAGTTCCTCACCTCACACCTCCTTACTCGAGAGGAACCCCGAGGGTCCTGCCGCGACATAAGTGGATCCTCGCTCAGCTCCAGATGAGGGCCCCTATTCCTGCTCCATTGGGAAAGGGTTTGTGGCGCTCCCCTCGCATCCCAAGATGAGGTGCTTACACCAGGAGAGTGGGGAGTAGCATCAGGAATAGGCGACAATTCGCCAGGACCCCCAAATACCTCATCCATTCCTGATGAACCTGATGCCCAGCACTTCCTCGACTGTCACCCCAATACTCTACGCCCGACACACTGGCACGTGTGACAGCCCTGGGGAACCTCGAGGTCAAGTCACAGATCTCTGTGTCCGCTCAACTGGAAGCCTGACACTGCTGCTGTAGGTTGGGGGGCAAGCGGCCGTGCACGTCACCAGACGAAATGAGGCCTGACACCGCGGTGGGGCTCAGGGGAACCCCTAGACCTATGTCAACACGGGCGAAGTAAGCTCAGGCTCTGGCCTCAGCACCAGACCAGGACTGAGGACCCGCCGACGACTTGGGAGGTATCCCCAGAGGTGCCTGGAAACTAGCACGGACACTGACCTCTCCTGAGGCCACAGGGGCTGGTCCCTGGGGTCCCCGTCATAACTCGGGAGGACCCCGCTGCAACTCGAGAAAAGCCAGAAGTTTCTCCCCTGCAGGCGTGTTGAGGCACTTGTCCACTGTGGCATCTTGGGGAAATCAGCCCTTCCTCTTGGACATTGAAAGGCTCCTTCACACCCTTACTGTGACCCAAGAAGTTTCCTGCCCCAACCGTCCCCACTCGAGAGGAACCCCGAGGTTCCCGCCACAACTCAAGAGGAGACCCTTTTGCAACTGCTCAGCTCCAGATGAGAGTCCCTTTCCCTGATTTTTTGGGAAAGGTTTCCCGTCCCTCCCCTCCCAACCCAGGAGGAGAAGCTCACACCAGGAGAGTCGGGAGAGCATCAGTGGTCGTGCCACCATTCCCCAAGATCCCCAAATGACTCGTGTACTCCAGATGAACCTGACTGCCCTGCACTGCCTCGACTGTCACCCTTCGGCTCGACGCCCGACTCACTGGCACGTGTGACTGCCCTGGGGTACCTTGAGGGTAAGCCACAGATCCCTATGTCCGCTAGACGGGAAGCCTGACACTGCTTCTACAGTTAGGAAGGCAATCAGACTAGCACGTCTCCAGGAGAGACGAGGCCTGACTCCACTGTGGGGTCTCCAGGGGAAACACAAGTCCTATGTCAGCACTGGTGATGAAAGCTCAGTCTCTGGCCTCAGCATCAGATGAGGACTGAGGACCTGGAGACGACTGGGGAGGAATCCCCAGAGGCGCCTGGCAACTGGTACAGAGACTGGCCTTTCCTGAGGCCACAGGAGCGGGTCCCTGACGTGCCCGTCTTAACTCGAGAGGACTCCGCCGCAACTCGAGAAAAACCAGAAGCTTCTCCCCTGCAGGCGGGGTGAGGCCCTTGTCAGCTTCGGCGTCTCGGGGAAATCATCCCTTCCCTCTTGGACTTCAAAAGGCTCCTTCACACTCTTGCATGGCCAAGAAGTTCCCCGCCCCACCCGGCCCCACTCGAGAGGAACCCCATAAGTCCCGCTGTGACTCAAGAGGAGCCCCGTTTGCCCCTGCTCACTTCCAGCTGTGTGTCCATTTCCCTGCTCTGTCAGGAAAGGGCTACTGGCGCCCCTCCACATCCCAGGAGGAGGCACTCGCAGCAGGAGATTCGTGAGGAGCATCAGAGGTCGGGCCACCATTCCCAAAGAGCCCCAAATGCCTGGTCCACTCCAGATGAACCTGAATGCCCTGCACTGCCTCGACTGTCACCCCAAGGCTCGACGCACGACACACTGGCACCTGTGACAGCCTGAGGTACCTCGAGGGCAAGCCACAGTTCCCTGTGTCCGCTCGACGGGGAGCCTGACACTGCTAAATCAGCTGGGGAGGCTAGTGCTGTGCATGTCTCCAGATGAGACGAGGCCTGACTCCCCTGTGGGGGCTCCAAGGGAACCCCAAGAAATATGTCATCCTGGGTGAGGAAATCTCAGACTCCGGCCTCAACACCAGACTAGGAATGAGGACCGAGCGACGACTGGGGAGGAATTCCCAGAGCCGCCTCGCAACTCGCAGGGAGACTAGCCTCTCATGAGGCCACAGGCACGGGTCCCTGGAGTCCCGTCATAACTTAAGACAACTCCGCCACAACTCGAAAAAAACCAGAAGCTTTTCCCCAGCAGGCAATGTGAGGTCCTTGTCCCCTGTGGCATCTTGAGGATATCACCCCTTCCCTCTTGGACCTCGAATGGCTCCCTCACACCCTTGCTGTGGCCCAAGAAGTTCCCAACTCCATCAGTCCCCACTCAAGAGAAACCCCGAGAATCCCCCCGTGACTCAAGAGGAGCCCCGTTTTCCCCTGCTGAGGTCCAGATGTAGGGCCTTTCCCTGCTCCGTAGGGAAAGGGTTCCCGGGTCTCCCCTCACATCCCAGTAGGAGGCGCTCACAACAGGAGAGTCGGGATGAGCCTTAGGGGTCGGGCCACTATTCCCCAAGATGTCTAAATGTCTCGTCCACTCCAAATGAACCTAACTGCCCTAGAGTGCCTCGACAATGACCCCGAGGCTCGACTCTGGACACACTGGCACGTGTGACAGCCTTGGGATACCTCGAGGGCAAGCCACAGATCCCTGTGTCCGCTCGACGGGGAGCTGGACACTGATGCATCCACTGGAGAGGAAAGCAGCTGTGCACGACTCCAGGAGAGAAGAGGCCTGACTCCTCTGTGGGGGCTCCGGGGGAACTGCAAGAACTATGTCAGCCTGGGCGAGGAAAGCTCAGGCTCCGGCCTCAGCCCCAGACAACGACTGAAGACCCAGCGACGACTGGGGAGTAATCCCCAGAGCCGTCTCGCAAAAGGAACAAAAACAGTCCTGTCCTGAGGCCACAGGGGCGGGTCCCTGATGTCCCCATCGTAACTCGAAAGGACCCCACCGCAACTCTAGAAAAACCAGAAGTTTCTCCCCTGCAGGCGGAGTGAGGCCTTTGTCCGCTGTGGAGTCTCGAGGGAAATCACCCCTTCCCTCTTGGAACTCAAAGGGATCTTTCCCACCCTTGCTGTCACCCGGGAGTTCCCCGCCCCACCCGTCCCCAGTCGAGAGGAACCCGAGGGTCCTGCCGTGACTCAAGAGGATCCTCGTTTTCCCCTGCTCAGATCCAGATGAGGGGCCCTTTCCCTCCTCCATCGGGAAAGGGTTCCCGGCGCTCCCCTCGCCTCCCAAGAGGAGGCGCTTGTACCAGGAGAGTTGGGAGGAGCCTCAGGGTTAGGGCCACCATTCCTCCAAACCCCCAAATGCCTCATCCGCTCCAGATGAACCTGACTGACGTGCACTGCTTCGACTGTTACCCTGAGGCAGGACTCCAGACAAACTGGCAAGTGTGACAGCCCTGGGGTATCTCGAGGGAAAGCCACAGATCTCTATGTCTGCTCGACAAGGAGCCAGACACTGCTGCTGCAGCTGGGGAGGCAAGCAGCCGTGCACGTCTCCAGGCAAATGAGGCCTGGCTCTCCTGTCAGGGCTACAAGGGAACCCCAAGAACTATGTCAGCACGGGCGAGGAATGCTCAGGCTCCAGCCTCAGCACCAGACGAGGACTGAAGACCCGGCAATGACTAGTGAGGTATTGCCAGAGGTGCCTGGAAACTGGCACAAAGACTGGCCTCTCCTGAGTCCACAGGGGCGGGTCCCTGAGGTCTCCGTTGTAACTCGAGTGGACCATGCTGAAACTCGAGAAAAACCAGAAGTTTCTTCCCTGCAGGCAGGGTGAGGCCCTTGACCGCTGCAGCATCTCGGGGAAAATCACCCCTTCCCTCATGGACCTCAAAAGTCTCCTTCACACCCTTGCTGTTACCCAAGAAGTTCCCCACCCTACCAGTCTCCACTAGATAGGAACCCTGAGGGTCCTGTCACGACTCAAGAGGAGCCCCGATTGCTCCTGCTCAGCTCCAGATGAGGGTCTCTTTCCCTGCTCCATCAGGAAAGGGTTTCGGGCGCTCCCCTCGCATTCCAAGAGGAGGCATTCGCACCAGGAGAGTCGGGAGGAGCATAAGGGGTCGGGCCACATTCCCCAAGGCCCCCAAAAGCCTCGTCCATGCCAGATGAACCTGACTGCCCTGCACTGCCTCGACTGTCACCCAGAGGCTGGACGCATAACACAATGGCACGTGTGACAGCCCTGAAGTACCTCGAGGGCAAGTCACATATCCCTTCGTCGGCTCAACGAAGAGCCTGACACTGCTGCTGCAGCTGGGGAAGCAAGCGGCCGTGCCCGTTTCCAGGGAAGACGAGTCGTGACACCTCTACGGGAACTCCAGGGGAACTCCAAGACCTATGTCAGCACGAACGAGGCAAGCTCAGGCTCCAGCCTCAGCACCAGACGAGGACTGAGTTCCCGGGGACAACTTGGGCAGTATCAGCAGAGGCACCTTGCAACTCGCATGGAGACTGGCCTCTCTTGAAGCCACAGGCTCGGGTACCTGGGGTCCCCGTTGTAACTTGAGAGGACCTGCTGCAACTCGAAAAAAATCAGATGCTTCTCTTCTGCAGGCAGGTTTATGCCTTGTCCGCTGCGGGGTCTCAGGGAAAATCAACCCTTACTTCTTGGACCTCGAACGGCTCCTTCACACCCTTGCTGTGACCCAAGAAGTTCCTCGCCCCACCCGTCCCCACTCGAGAGGAGCCCCGAGGGCCTGCCATGACTCATGAGGAACCCCGATTTCCTCTGCTGAGCTCCAGATGAGGAGCCCTTTCATTGCTCCAATGGGAAAGGGTTCCCGGCGCTCCCCTCGCCTCCCAAGAGGAGGCACTCCCACCAGGAGAGTCAGGAGGAACCTCAGGGGTCGGGCCACCATTCCCCAAGACCCTCAAATGCCTCGTCGACTCAAGATGAACCTGACTGCCCTGCACTGACTCGACTGTCACCCCGAGATCGACTCCCGACACACTGGCACTTGTGACAGCCCTGGGTTACCTCGAGGGCAAGCCAAAGTCCCTGTGTCAGCTGGACGGGGACCCGGACACTGCTGCTACAGCTGGGGAGCCAAGCAGCCGTGCACGTCTCCAGTCGAGAGGAGGCCTCACTCCCCTGTGTGAGCTCCAGGAAAACCCAAGGCTTTTGTCAGCACAAGCGAGGCAAGCTCAGGCTCCAGCCTCAGCACCAGACGAGGACTGAGGACCCAACGACGACAGGGGAGGAATCCCGAGAGGTGCCTCGCAACTCACACGGAGACTGACCTCTCCTAAGGCCACAGGAGAGGTTCCCTGGGGTCCCCATCATAACTCATGACCCTGCCACAACTCGAGAAAATCTAGAAGGTTCTCCCCTGCAGGTGGGCTGAGCCCCTTGTCCCCTCTTGTGTCTCGGGGTAAATCACTCGTTACCTCTTGGACCTTGAAAGGCTCCTTCACACCATTGGTGTGACCGAAGAAGTTTTTTGCCACACCAGTCCCGCCTCGAGAAGGACCCCGAGGGTCCCACCACTACTCAAGAGGAGCCCCGTTTTCCCCTGCAGAGCTCCAGATGAGGGGTCCTGTCCCTGCCTCATCAGGAAAGGGTTCCTGACGCTCCGCTTACATCTCAAGAGGAGGCGATCACACCAGGAGTGATGGGAGGAGCCCAAGTGTTCAGACCACCATTCCTCAAGACCCCCAAATGCCTCGTCCACTCCAGATGAACCTGAATGTCCTGCTCTGCCTCGATGGTCACCCTGAGGCTCGACTCCTGACACACTGGCAGGTGTGACAACCTTGGGGTACTTTGAGTGCAAGCCACAGATAACTGTGTCCACTTGACAGGGAGCCTGACACTGCTGCTGCAGCTCGGGAGGATAGTGGCCATGCACGTCTCCAGGCGAGACGAGGCTTGACTCCCCTCTGAGTGCTCCAGGAAATCCCTAAGACCTATGTCAACATGGGCGAGGAAAGCTCAGGCTCCGGCCTGAGCATCAGACGAAGACTGAGGACCTGGCAACGACTGGGTATGAATCCCAGAGGTGACTTGCAACTCACACGGAGACTGGCCTCTCCTGATTCCACAGGGGTGGGTCCCTGGGGTCCCATCGTACCTGAAGAGGACCCTGCTACAACTCGAGATAAACCAGAAACTTCTTCCATGCAGGTGGGGTGAGGCCCTTGTCTGCTGCGGCATCACTGGGGAAATCACTCCTTCCTCCTTGGACCTTGAAAAGCTCCTTCACACACTTACTGTGACGCAAGAAGTTCCCCACCCCACCTGTCCCCACTTGAGAGGAGCCCCGAGGGTCCCACGCAGCTCAAGAGGAGCCCCATTTTCCCCTGCTCAGCTCCAGATGAAGGGCCATTTCCCTGCTCCATCAGGAAAGGGTTTCCGGCACTCCCCTCGCATCCCAAGAGGAGGCGCTCCCTCTAGCAGAGTCGGGAGGAGCCTCAGTGGTTGGGCCACCATTCCTCAAGACCCCCAAATGCCTCATCCACTCCACATGAACCTGACTTCCCTGCACCGCCTCGGCTGTCAGCCCGAGTCTTGACTCCCGACACACTGCCATGTGTGACAGCCCTGGGGGACCTCGAGGGCAAACCACAGATTTCTGTGTTTGATTGTCGTCCTCCCCACTGCTGCTGCAGCTGGAGAGGAATGTGGTAGTGCACGTCTCCAGGCAAGACGAGGCCTGACACTCCTGTGGGGGCTCCAGGGGAACCCCAAGACCTATGTTAGGAAAGCTAAGACTCCGGCCTCAGCACCAGATGAGGACTGAAGACCCGGTGGCAACAGAGGAGGAATCCCTAAGGTGCCTCGCAACTCGCACGGAGACTAGCCTCTCCTAAGGCCACAGGGGGTCCCCACCGCAACTCGAGAAAAACTAGAGCTTCTCTTCTGCAGGCGGGGTGAGGCCCTTGTCTGCTGCGGTGCACTAGAGATTTCCCCTCAATGAGGATAAGGCCCATTTCCCCTTCTCAGTGACTTGAGAGCAATCCTGTCTAAACCTCGTACCTCAGAAGGAGCCATGACTAATCTCAGGCCACATGAGAGCTACCCTGAGGTCCCTGTCACAATTCTAGAGGAGCATGAAGATACAGGTCACAACTGAAGAAACACCATGAGATTCTAACCCGACGTGAGATGAGGCCTTTTCTCCTGCAGTCATTCAAGAGCAATTCCACACACCACATTGCAACTCAAAAGGAGACTAGACTACCCTGAGGCAACATGAAAGATTCCCTGAGTTCTCCGTCACAACTCGAGAGGAAACCAAAGATTTAGGCTTCAACTTGGGAAACACCATGAGATAGATCCCTCAGTGAAAAATGAGGCCAATTGCCGCTGCAGTGACTCGAGAGCAATGCCACGCACCGCCTTGCAACTCGAAAGGAAACTTGACTTCCTTGAGGAAACACGCGAGGTTCCCTAGGTTCACTTTCAGAAATCTAGAGGACCCCCAATCTCCCCACTGGAAGTTGAGAAAAACAAGATCCGCTAACACTACCACCACTGCAAATGTGAGATAAGGCCCTTTTCCAGTGCAGTGCCTCAAGAGCAATCCACTATTCCGTTCTGAAACGTGAAAAGAGGCTTGAATCCCTTTACACAATTCAAGAGATTCCCATTACCACTTGAGAGGAACCATGAGTTTCAGGCCACAACTCGAAAACAGCCCCGTTTTCCCAACCTCATCTCGAGAATAGCACCGATTCTCCTGCTTCAACTCAGAGGAATCCCAACATTCCACTAACACCTCAAGTGGAGGCTTGTCCTTCCTATTGGAACCCCAGAGGAATTCTGGGGTTTCTACTGCAAGTCTAAAGGATACCAACTTCCCCCTCAATCCAAGATAAAACACTCAAGAGCAATCCACTATTCCCTTTTGAAACACGAAAAGAGGCTTGAATCCCTTTACACAATTCAAGAGGTTCCCCGAGATTCCCATCACCACTTGAGAGGAATCATGAGTTTCACGCCACAACTCGAAAAGAGCCCCGTTTTCCCAGCCTTATCTCGAGATTAGCACCGATTCTCCTACTTCAACTCAGAGGAATCCCAACATTCAGCTAACACCTCAAGTGGAGGCTTGTCCTCCCTATTGGAACCCCAGAGGAATTCTGGGGTACCTACTGCAAGTCAAAAGGACATCAACTTCCCCCTCAATCCAAGATAAAATCTCATTCCCCTGAAAAGACTCAAACAGAACCCTGAGTATCCCCTAAGAACACGAAGGGAGGTCTGACTCCCCTGTTGCACCTCTACAAAGAGTCAAAATTCCCCATGGCAATTCAACAGGAGGCCTGACGTCCCTTTTTCTAATTTGACTGGAAAGTGGAGTTCCATGTCTCAACACGAGCCGAGGCCTGACTTCCCTTTTGAAATTCAATAGGAAGCCCAAGATCCCTGTAAAAACTGGAGGGCAAGCCTGCCTCTCGCTCCACCCTGAAATGAGAGAATATATCCCTTCAGCGACTCAAAGGCATCCCAAAGTGGCCTTCAGAACCTGAAAGGAGGCCTGACTTGCCTGAGGCAGCATGCCAGGCTCCCAGAAGACCACGTCAAAACGAGAGGAGCCCAGTTGTGGCTTCCCTCCACAACCTGAGAAACATGACGAGATTCCCCCCTGAATGCGAGATGAGGCCCGATTCCCCAGCAGCCAGTCGAGAGCAACCCTCTGCTCCTCCTTGCAACTTGAAAAGAGACTTGACTTCCCTGAGGCATCACAAGAGGTTCATCTGTGGTATCTTTTTCAGCTGAAGAGGCACCCCAACTTCTGGTAGCATCTCAAGAAACCAAGAGATTCCCACCTGTAAGCAAGATTAGGACCCTTTCCCCTGCAGTGCCTCAAGAGCAACTCCATGTTCCCTCTCAAAACTGGAAAGGAGGCTCGATTCTATTTAGCCACTCAAGAGGCAATCCACAATATTTGTTGCCACCTCACTTTCCCACAACAAATCAAGAAGAGCCCCATGTTCACTGCCTCATCTCAACTGAGGGCCGATTCCTTGCCTTCATCTTGAGAAGAATCCCAATGTTCCCTCATATCTAAAGAGAAGGCTTGTCTCACCTATTGAAACCTTAGTGGAAGCCCGAGAATTCGTTCTGCAAGTTGAAAGGACAGTGAGTACGTCCTCAATTCGAGATAAGGCCTGACTCCCCTACATTGACTAGAATGGAACACCAAGTATGCCTTCACCACCCGAATGGAAGTCTGACTCCCCTGATGTACCTGTATAAAAAGACCAACATCCCCACCTCAATTCGACAGGAGGCCTGACACACATTTTGCTAGGTAGGAAATCAAGTTCCATACTTCAACACGTGGCGAGGGCTGACTCCCCTGTTGAAACTCAGTAGGAACCCCAAGATCCCTGTCACAACTGGAAAGGAACCCTGAATCCCACCTCATCCTGAAATCAGCTTCTATAACCCCTAGGCGACTGGTGAGGAATCCTTAGGTGGCCCTCACAACTTGAAATGAGGCTTGACATCCCTGAGGCAATAATGAGAGGCTCACTGATGTCCCCCTCAAAACTCGAAAGCAACCCAAAGCTTCCCGCTGCAACTCAAGAAACACCACAAGATTTTCCACTCAATGTGATAAGGCCCATTTCCTTCTCAGTGACTTGCGAGTAATCCTGCCCAACCCTCACACCTCGAAAGGAGCCTTGATTAAACTCAGGTAAGATGCGAGGTACCCTGAGGTCCCTGTTGCAACTCGAGAGGAAGCCGAAGCTTCAGGCTGCAACTTGAGAAGTAACACTAGATTCCAACTCAATGCAAGATGAGGCCCTTTCCCTTGCAGTGACTTCAGAGCAATTCCATGCACTGCATCACAATTTAAAAGGAAACTAGACCACCCTGAGGCAATAGGAGAGGTTCTGATCTGGGTGGTCTTAAATGGCAGAAAAATAGGACGGGAGACCACTTTCTCCCCCACAAATTCATCAAAAGAACATTTTAATGCTGAGTAAATTCCACAAAACAACTTCGGAATGTCAGCAGAGGACATCAGGCACACAGAAAAGCAGCTCATTGTCTTCACAAACAGATAGGAAAAAATAGACAAAAAGAGAAACAAAAGAGGTAGGGAGGGAGCTCAGTCCTGGGAAGGGAGTCTTAAAAAGTGATAGGTTTCCAAACACCAAGAAACACTCTAGCTCTGAGTCTGTGGTGAGCCTTGGAAGCACAGAGGGCAACATAACAGGGAGGAAAAATAAATAAATAATTGAAACCACAGAAACACCTCGAAAGGAGCCTTGATTAAACTCAGGGAAGATGAGAGGTACCCTGAGGTCCCCGTTGCAACTCGAGAGGAAGCCAAAGCTTCAGGCTGCAACTTTAGAAGTAACACTAGATTCCAACTCAATGTAACATGAGGCCCTTTCCCTTGCAGTGACTTCAGAGCAATTCAATGCACTTCATCTCAATTTAAAAGGAAACTAGACCACCCTGAGGCAACAGGAGAGGTTCTGATCTGGGTGGTGCTAAAATGGCAGAAGAATAGGACGGGAGACCACTTTGTCCCCCACAAATTCATCAAAAGAACATTTTAATGCTGAGTAAATTCCACAAAACAGCTAAGGAATGTCAGCAGATGACATCAGGCACACAAAAACACAGCTCATTGTCTTCGAAAACAGGTAGGAAAAAATATAAAAGACAAAAAGAGAAACAAAAGAGGTAGGGAGGGAGCTCAGTCCTGGGAAGGGAGTCTTAAAAAGAGATAGGATTTCAAACACCAAGAAACACTCTGGCTGCTGAGTCTGTGGTGAGCCTTGGAAGCACAGAGGGCAACATAATAAGGAGGAAAAATAAATAAATAATTGAAACCACAGATTACGAGCCCAACGGTAACTTCCCCAGTGGAGAAGTAGCATAGGCACCTGCATCTGCCACTAGCAAGTGGGGGCTGGGCAGGGAGGGGCGGGCAGCATTGCTTCTTAAGCATTGGGCCTGAATGCCCCAAGGGTAACCAGAGTGAACTAACTTGGGTTAGAAAACTGCACTGTGGGATAACTACCACGCAAAAAGCTCTAACATAAGACACTGCCAGGACAGCTCACAGAACAAAGGATGGAACAGAATTAGTCAGCTGCAGGCCATCACCCTCCAGTGACAAGCAGCCAGAGCCAGAAGGGCCAAAAGGGGACAATAGAAGCCCCAGAGAGACATTATCTGCCAATCTGCTAGCAGACTTCTTTGCCAATTAAGAATTCTTGGGGTTGTGGACAGTCATCATCTGCTTGATGTACACCCATAAAGGTGCACCAGTTGTACACCCAGAAAACTGAGCAGAAGAGATGGGAGAGGTGATAAGTCTCAGCAACAGTGCTTGCCAAACACATGAACTACTTGGACCTGGGAAAGGCCCAAAACGGAGGCCCAATGGAGGCTGCATATCTGAGGACTGCCTGAGTGCTTGAACATGAACAGCTTAGACCTGGGAGGTGCATGCATCCCAGGGCCAGCCTCAGACAGTTCCTGGTGGGTCAACCTAGAGCCTGAGCTGTGTGCGCTGTGAGCAGGGGCAGTCCCAGTGTAGCTGAGCCACTGCGAGCAGATGCCATGGTTATTTTTTGCAGTTTCCCTCCCTCCCACAGTGTGACTGAACAAGTGAGCCTAAGAAAACTGTCCACCACCACAACCCTTTGTGTCAGGGCGAAAATCAGACACTGAAGTGCCCAGCAACTGGAAGAAGTTAAAAAGAGGGAACTGCCTTGTAAGTGACAGGTGCAACAGATTAAAACCCTATTGTTAGTACGGACTACATAGGAAGGGGCCTATAGATCGAGAAATATAAGCCAGATCAAGGAACTATCCAAAAGTGAACTGACCCCACAGTGCCCACAAAAACAGTCGAGAAAGTTCTAGATATATCTTTATGATTTTTATGATCATTCTCTTTTTATTTCTTTTCTTTTTCTTCTCTTTTTTAACTTTAAAAAAATTTTTAATTCCTCTATTACTCCTTTAATTTTCATTTTTATAACCTACAATTACTTTTCCAAAAAAAGATCCTATTTAGAATGAAGCGTCAGTCTAAGTTCAATACAGGATGCAGGACACATGGGGCTGGTGCACGGGATGATTCAGGAAGAGGATGTGGGGTGGGAGGTGGGAGGGGGCTTTGGCATTGGGAGATTGTGGACACCTGTGGCTGATTCATGTCAATGTATGGCAAAACAAATACAGTATTGTAATGTAGAATAAAGTATAACTTTTCCAAAAAAAGATCCTATTTAGAATGAAGCGTCAGTCTAAGTTTAATACAGGATGCAGGACACATGGGGCTGGTGCACGGGATGATTCAGGAAGAGGATGTGGGGTGGGAGGTGGGAGGGGGCTTTGGCATTGGGAGATTGTGGACACCTGTGGCTGACTCATGTCAATGTATGGCAAAATAAATACAGTATTGTAATTAAAAAAATAAAAAAATAAAAGCCTATACATGGGAAAAATTAAGAAAAATTTTATTAAAACAATAATTTTAATAATAAGAATACTTCTTGTGAACATATGCATAAACCCATAATTTTAGTAATAAGAAAAAAAAAACTTGTCATGATATAAAACACTTGCCATGATATGTCATGATAAGTGACTTATGTCATGATATGTGACTTATGTCGTGTTTTATATCATGACATAAGTCACTTATCGTGACAAGTGTTTCACATCGTGACATGTTTTATCGTGACAAGTGTTTTATATCGTGACATAAGTCACTTATCGTGACAAGTGTTTTATATCATGATATAAGTCACTTATCGTGACATGTGTTTTATATCGTGATATAAGTGATTCATCGTGACTTCTTCTTCTCGTGACATAAGTCACTTATCGTACCAAGTGTTTTATATCATGACATATGTCACTTATGGTGATTTTTTCTTCTTCTTCCCAATCTTCAGTACCCATTTTTACTTGAGAGCGAGATTACTGGCTTCACTCTTCCCTTTGGACCCTCCTTTATCTCCGCCAGGTCGCCTCTCTCTCCTCCCTTCCCCTTCTCTTCTATACCCAACTCTGTGAATCTTTGTATGTTCCACACGGTAGAGAACACTTAAGGAATTGATTACTGGCTAAATTTGTCTCTCTACATTTCATTTCCCCCCATCTTATCCTCCTGGCCACCCGTTTCCTTCCTCCCTCTTCTCTTTATAACTCCATGAACATCTCTGAGCATTCCAGACTGTGGAGTGCAAATAAGGAAGTGATTAATGGATAGCTTGCTCTCTCTTCTTTTGATTTCACTTCATCTCATCGGGTCACCTCTAACACCCTCCTCCCTCTTCTCTTCTCCATGTAACTCAGTGAAACTCTCTGGGTTTCCCTCACTGTGGAGAAACATTTCATCTTTAACCTAGATGTTATATAAATGGTGCTATATAGAAGGCGAAGTCTTGAGACTACTGTAAAAAGAAGACTGTAAACCAGAAGCAGGAGGCTTAAGTCCAAATCCTGAGAACTCCTGAATCCAGGGAATATTACTTGATAGGACCTCATCAAATGTCTCCACACCCACACTGAAACCAAGC
>SJYD01055593.1:64156-109479 GCA_006408635.1 Nanger granti
TCCCTAAAATGGGAAAGGAAATAATCACCCAAGTACAAGAAACCCAGAGAGTGCCAAACAGGATAAACCCAAGGCAAAACACCCCAAGACACATATTAATCAAATTAACAAAGATAAAACACAAAGAACAAATCAATACTAAAAGTAGCAAGGGAAAAAAAAACAACAAATAACACACAAGGGGATTCCCATAAGGATAACTGCTGATCTTTCAATAGATACTCTTCAGGCCAGGAGGGAATGGCAAGACATAAAGTCATGAAAGAAAATAACATACAGCCCAGATTACTGTACCCAGAAAGGAACTCATTCAACTATGATGGAGAAATCAAAAGCTTTCCAGACAAGAAAAAGCTGAGAGAATTCAGTACCACCACACCAGCTCTCCAACAAATGCCAAAGGAGATTCTCTAGATAGGAAATATAAAAAGGGTATATAAACCAGAACCCAAAACAATAAAGTAAATGGCAACTGTATCATACTTATCATAATTACCTTAAGCGTAAATGGGTTGAATGCCCCAACCAAAAGACAAAGGCTGACTGAATGGACACAAAACAAGACCCCTATATATGCTGCCTACAAGAGACCCACCTCAAAACAAGGGACACACACATACNGGAGATTCTCTAGATATGAAACATCAAAAGGGTATATAGACCAGAACCCAAAACAATAAAGTAAATGGCAAGTGGATCATACTTGTCATAATTACCTTAAGCGTATATGGGTTGAATGCCCCAACCAAAAGACAAAGACTGACTGAATGGACACAAAACAAGACCCCCTATATATGCTGCCTACAAGATAACCACCTCAAAACAAAGGACACACACGTACAGACTGAAAGTGAAGGACTGTAAAAGATATTCCCCACAAACAGAGACCAAAATAAAGCAGGAGCAGCAATACTCATATCAGATGAAATAGTCTTTAAAACATAGACTGTGAAAAGAGACAAAGAAGGACACTACATAATGATCAAAGGATCAATCCAAGAAGAATATATAACAACTATAAATACATATGCATTCAACAGAGGAGCATCACAATATGAAAGACAAATGCTACCAAGTATGAAAGGGAAAATTAACAATAACACAAAAATAGTGAGAGACTGTAATACCCCACTCAAACCTATGGATAGATCAACTAAACATAAAATTAACAAAGAAACACAAACTTTAAATGATACAGTAGACCAATTAAACCTAATTGATATCTATAGGACATTTCACCCCAAACAGTGAAGTTCACCTCTTTTCTCAAGTGCTCACTGAACCTTCTTCAGGATAGATTACATCCTGTTAGATAAATCTAGCCTTGGTAAATTCAAAAAACTCAGATCATTCCAAGCATCTTTTCTGACCATAATGCAGTAAGATTAGATCTCAATTACAGGAGAAAAACTATTTAAAATTCCAACATAAGGAGGCTGAAAAAAACGCTGCTCAATAACCAACATATCACAGAAAAAATCAAAGAAGAAATCAAAATATGCATGGAAACAAATGAAAATGAAAACACAACAACCCAAAACCTGGGGGACACCATAAGAGCAGTGCTAAGAGGAAAGTTCATAGCAATACAGGCATACATCAAGAAACAAGAAAAAAGTCAAATAAATAACCTAACTCTAAACATAAAGCAGCTAGAAAAGGAAGAAATGGAGAACCCCAGGGTTAGTAGAGGAAAGAAATCTTAAAAATTAGGGGAAAATAAATGCAAAAGGAACAAAAGAGACCATAGCAAAAATCTACAAAACCAACAGCTGATTCTCTGAAAGGAAAAATAACATTGACAAAAAATTAGCCAGACTCATGAAGAAACAAAGGGAAAAAATTAAATCAGTAAAATTAAAAAAGAAAATGCAGAGATCACAACAGACAACACAGAAATACAAAGGATCATAAGAGACTACTATTGCTATGCCCAGAGTCCGAGTCCACAAAACTGAGAGAAGAAGATGTCCACGGAAATGCAAAAGCAAGAAGGGGATTTATTTCTAGCTCAAGATAGAGCACCAACACATCCAACGTAGTGGAGTGGAGCAAAAGCACTGAGCCCAAAATTACAACAGTATTTATCGGTTTAGAATAAAGACAGACAGTTGGCAAGGGCGAATTGGCTGCAGGGGTGTTCCTGGATTTTACTAACTGGTTAATCTTTATTGGCTGCAGGGGTTTCCTTTTGAAAGAACTCGGGCCCCCCCGGGGGTGGCAGGCAGCCCCCCACCATAACTCGAGAGGACCGCCCGCACAACGAGAAAAACCAGAAGCTTCTTTCCTGCAGGCGGGCTGAGGCTCTTGTCCACTGCGGTGTCTCAGGGGAAATCACCTCTTACCTCTTTGACCTCGAAAGGCTCCTTCACATGTTTTCTGTGACCCAAGAAATTCCCGCCCCACCAGGCCCCAGTCAAAGGAACCTCGATGATCCTGCTGTGACTCAAGAGGAGCCCTGCTTGCCCGTGCTCAGATACAGATGTTTGTCACTTTCCCTGTTCATCGGGAAATGGGTCCCTGCGCTCCCATCGCATCCCAAGAACAGCCGCTCTTACCACGAGAGTTGGGAGGACCATCAGGTTTTGGGCCACCATTCCCCAAGATCTCCAAATGTCTCCTCCACTACAGATGAACCTGACTGCCCTACACTTCCTCGACTGTCACACCGAGGTTCGACGCCTGACACTACGTCATGTGTGACAGCCTCGAGGTGAAGTCACAGATCCCTGTGTCCGCTCGACGGGAAACATTACACTGCTGCTGCAGCTGGGGAGGCAAGCGGCCGTGCAGGTCTCGAGGCTAAAAGAGACCTGACTCCCCTTTGGCGGCTAAATAGGAACCCCAAGACCTTTTTCAGCAAAGGTGAGTAAGGCTCAGGCTCCAGCCTCAGCAAAAGACGAGAACAAAGTACCCGTCGACGACTGAGGAGGAATTCCCAGAGGCGTCTGGCAACTGGCATGGATACTGGCCTCTCCTGAGGCCACAGGGTGGGTCCTTGGGGTTCCTGTCGTAACTCGAGTGGACCCCGCCTTAACTCGACAAAAACCAGAAGCTTAAATTCTGCAGGCCGGCTGAGGCCCTTGTTCGCTACGGTGTCTTGGGGGAAATCACCCCTTCCCTCTAGGACCTTGAAAGACTCCTTCACACCCTTGCTGGAAACCAAGAAGATCCCCGCCCTGCCCTTCCCCACTCCAGAGGAACCCCGTGGGTCCCGTTGCAACTCAAGAGGACCCCGTTTGCCCCTGCTCAGCTCCAGATGTGGGTCCTTTTCCCTTCCCCTTTGGGAAAGGTTTTCAGACACACCCCTGGCATCCCAAGAGGAAACGTTCCCACCAGGAAAGTCGGGAGGAGCATCAGGGTCGGGCCAGCATCCCCCAAGTCCCCAAATGCCTCGTCCAGTCCAGATGAACCTGACTGCCCTGCACTGCCTCGACTGTCAGCCCAAGGCTCGACGCCTGACACACTGGCATGTGTGCCAGCCTTGGGGTACCTGGAGTGCAAGTTATGGATCACTTTGTCCACAGGATGGGAGCCTGAAACTGCTGCTGCAGCTGGGGAGGCAAGCGGCCGTGCTCGTCTCCAGGGAGACGTGGCCTGACTCCCCTTTAGGGGCTCCAGGGGAATCCCAAGACCTATTTCACCACGGGATGGAAAGCTCAGGCTCCAGCCTAAGCACCAGACGAGGACTGCGGACCCGGCAACCACTGGGGAGGAATCCCCAGAGGCATCTGGCAACTGGCACGGAGACTGGCCTCTCCTGAGAATACAGGGCAGTGTCACTGGGTTCCCCGTGGTAATTCAAGAGGACTCCACTGCAACACGAGAAAAAAACGGAAGCTTCTCCCCTGCAGGTGGAGTGAGGCCCTTGTCCACTGTGGCATCTCAGGGGAAATCACCCTATTCCTCGTGTACCACAAAATGTTCCTTCACACACTTGCTGTGATCCAAAACATTCCCGGCCCCAACCGTCCCCACTGGAGGGGAATGCCGAGGTCCCGCTGAAAATCAAGAGGAGGTCCATTTGCCCCTGCTCAGTTCCGGATGAGAGTCCCTTTCCCTGTTTTGTCAGGAAGGGATTCCCGGCACACCACTCGCATCCCAGGAGGAGGCATTCACACCAGGAGAGTCGGGAGGAGCATCAGGGGTCATGCCACCATTCCCAGAGACCCCGAAATGCCTAGTCCTCTCCAGCGGACCCTGACTGCCCTGCACTGCCTCGATTGTCACCCCTACACTCGACACCAGACACACTGGCATGTGTGACAGCCCTCAGGTACCTCGAGGGCAAGCCACAAATTCCTGTGTCCACTCGACAGGAAGCCTGACTCTGCTGCTGCAGCTGGAGAGGCAAGCAGCTGTGCACGTCTCCAGGCGAGATGAGGCCTGTCTCCTCTGTGGGGGCCTCAGGGGTACGCCAAGCCCTAGGTCAGAATGGTTGAGGAAAGCTCAGACTCCGGCCTCAGCACAAGACAAATACTGAGCACCCGGCAATGATTGGGGTTGAATCCCCAGAGGCCCCTGGCAACTGGCAAGTAGACTGGCCTCTCCTGAGGCCACAGGGGCGGGTCCATGGAGTCCCCGTCATAACTCCAGAGGACCCCACCACAACTTGAGGAAAACCAAAAGATTCCCCCCTGCAGGCGGGGTGACGACCTTGTCCGTGGTAGTGTCTCGGGGGAAATCACCTCTTCTCTCTTGGACCTCCAAAGGGTCGTTCACCTTCTTGCTGTGACCCAAGAAGTTTCCCGCCCCACCCGTCCCCACTCGAGAGGAACACTGAGGGTCCCGATAAGACTCAAAAAGAGCCCCGTTAGCCCCTGCTGAGCTCCAGATGAGGGTCCCTTTCCTGCTCTGTCGGAAAGGGTTCCCAGCGCTCCCCTCACATCCCAACAGGAGACGCTAGAACCAGGAGAGTTGGGTGGAGCATCAGGGGTAGGGCCACCATTCCAAAGACCCCCAAATGCCTAGTCCATTCCAGAGGAATCTGACTGCCCTGCACTGCCTGGACTGTCAGCACGCATCTCGATGCCCTACACACTGGAACGTGTGACAGCCCTGGGGTACCTCGAGGGCAAGCCAAAGATCCCTGTATCCGCTCAAAGGGAAGCCTGACACTGCTGCTGAAGCTGGGGAGACAAGCGGCAGTGCATGTCTCCAGGCAAGACGAGGCCTGACTACCCTGTGGGAGCTCCATGAGAACCCCAAGATCTATGTCAGCACGGGCGAGGAAAGCTCAGGCACCGGCCTCAGCACCAGACGAGGACTGAGGACCTGACAATGACTGGGGAGGAATCCCCAGAGGTGCCTGGCAACTGGCACGGAGACAGGCCTCTCCTGAAGCCGCAGGGCCGAGTCCATGGGTTCCCAAGGTAACTCGAGAAACCTCGCCCCAACTCGAGAAAAAACAGAAGCTTCTCCCTTGCAAGCGGGGTGAGGCACTTATCCGCTGTGCCGTCTCGGGGGAAATCATCCCTTCCCTCTTGGACCTGGAAGAGCTCCTTCACCCCCTGGCTTTGACCCAAAAGTTCCCTGACCCACCCATCTCAACTCGAGAGGAACCCCAAGGAACCCGCTGCGACTCAAGAGGAGCCCTGTTTGCCCCTGCTAAGCTCCAGATGATGGTCCCTTTTCCTGCTTTTTGTGATTCCCTCGCATCCCAAGATGAGGTGCTCGCACCAGGAAAGTCGGGAGGAGCATCAGGGGTTGGGCCACCATTCCCCAAGACGCCCAAATGCCTTGTCCGCTGCAGATGAACCTGACTGCCCTGCACTGCGTTGACTGTCACCTCAAGGATTGACACCCCAAACACTGGCACATATGACAGCCCTGGGGAACCTCGAGCAAAAGCCACATATCCCTGTGTCCGCACGACGGTGAGCCTGACACTGCTGCTGCAGCTGGGGAGGCAAGCGGCCGTGGATGTCTCCAGGCGAGACCAGGTGAAAACCCTTTGGGGGATCCAGGGGAACCCCATGACCTATGTCAGCCCGGGTGAGGAAAGCTCAGGCTCAAGCCTCAGCACCAGACGTGGACTGAGGACCCGGAGATGACTGGGGAGGATTCCCGAGGCACATGGCTACTGGCATGGAGACTGGCCTCTCCTGAGGCCACAGGGGCGGGTCCCTGGGGTCCCCGTCATAACTCGAGAGGACCAGCCGCAACTCGAGAAAAACCAGAAGCTTTTTTACTGCAGGCGGCGTGAGGCCTTTTTCTGCTGTGAGGTCTCGGGGGAAATCACCCCTTCCCTCTTGGACCTCGAAAGGGTCCTTCACACCCTGCTTGTGACCCAAGAAGTTCCCCGCTCCACACGTCCCCACACGAGATGAACCCCGAGGGTCCCGCTTTGACTCAAGAGAAGCCCTGTTTGCCCATGCTCAGCTCAAGATGAGGTTCCCTTTCCCTGCTATGTCTGGAAAGGTTTCTCGGCACTTCTCTTGCATCCCAGGAAGTGACGCTTGCCCCAAGAACCTCGGGAGGATGATCAGGGGTAGGGCCACTATTCTGAACACACCCAAATGCCTCATCCACTCCAGATGAACTTGACTGCCCTGCACTGCCTAGACTGTCAGCCCGAGGCTCAATGGCACACAGTGGCACGTGTGACAGCCCTGGGGTACGTCGAGGGAAAGCCACAGATCCCTGTATCCGCTCAATGGGGAGCCTGGCACTGCTGCTGAAGCTGGGGAGGCAAGCGGCAGTGCACGTCTCCAGGCGAGACGAGGCCTGACTCCCCTGTGCAGGCTCCATGGGATCCCCAAGATCTATGTCACCATGGGCAAGGAAAGCTCAGGCACCGGCCTCAGCACCAGAACAGTACTGAGGATTCGGTGATGACTGGGGAGGAATCCCCGGAGGCACATATCAACTGGCACAGAGACTGGCATCTCCTGAGGCCAGAGGTGTGGTCCAAGGGCTCCCCATCGTAAATCGAGAAACCCCGCCGCAACTCGGGAAAAACCAGAAGCTTCTCCCTTGCAAGCGTGGTGAGGCCCTTTTCCCCTGTGGTGTCCAGGGGGAAATCACCCCAAATCTCTTTGTCCTCGAACGGCTCCTTCACATTCTTGCTGTGACCCAAGACGTTCCCCGCCCCAGCCGTCCACACTGGAGAGGAACGCCTAGGTCCCACCCGAACTTAAGAAGAGCCCCATTTATCCCTGCTCAGTTGCAGATGAGAGTCCCTTTTCCTGNCCTCGAACGGCTCCTTCACATTCTTGCTGTGACCCAAGACGTTCCCCGCCCCAGCCGTCCACACTGGAGAGGAACGCCTAGGTCCCACCCGAACTTAAGAAGAGCCCCATTTATCCCTGCTCAGTTGCAGATGAGAGTCCCTTTTCCTACTGTCAGGAAAGGATTCCCGGCACACCTCTACAATCCCAGGAGGAGGCGCTCGCACCAGGAGAGACGAGAGGAGCATCAGGTGTCGGGCCAAAATTCACAAAGACCCCCAAATGCCTCGTCCACTCAACATGAACCTGACTGCCCTGCACTGCCTCGACTGTCATGTCGAGGCTCGATGCCCAACTCACTGGCACGTGTGACAGACCTGGGGTACCTCGAGGGCAAGCCACAGATCAGTGTATCTGCTCAACTGGTGCCTGGCACTGCTGCTGAAGCTGGGGAGGCAAGCGGCAGTCCACGTCTCCAGGCGAGACGAGGCCTGACACCCCTGTGGGGGCTCGATGGGATCCCCAAGATCTATGTCAGCATGGGCGAGGAAAGCTCAGGCACTGGCCTCAGCACCAGACGAGTACTGAAGACCCGGGGAGGACTGGGGAGGAATCCTCAGTGGCGCATGGCAATTGGCACGGTGACAGTCCTCTCCTGAAACCACAGGGTCAAGTCCATGGGCTCCCCGAGGTAACTCGANCGAGGAAAGCTCAGGCACTGGCCTCAGCACCAGACGAGTACTGAAGACCCGGGGAGGACTGGGGAGGAATCCTCAGTGGCGCATGGCAATTGGCACGGTGACAGTCCTCTCCTGAAACCACAGGGTCAAGTCCATGGGCTCCCCGAGGTAACTCGAGAAACTCCACTCCAACTCAAGAAAAACCAGAAGCTTCTCCCTTGCAAGGGGAGTGAGTCCCTTATCCACTGCGGCGACACAGGGGAAATCACCCCTTTCCTCTTGGACCACAAAGGGCTCCTTCACTCCCTTGCTGTGACCCAAGTTCCCCGCCCTACCCATCTCAACTCGAGAGGAACCCTAAGGGACCTGCTGCGACTCAAGAGGAGTCCCGTTTGCCCCTGCTAAAGTCCAGATGATGGTCCCATTTCCTGCTCCTTAGGGAAAGGTTTAATGGGGCTTACCTCTCATCCCAAGAGGAGGTGCTCACACCATGAAAATTCGGAGGAGCATGAGGATTTGTGCTACCATTCCCCAAGACCCCCAAATGCCTTATACCCTGCACATGAACCTGACTGCCCGGCACTGCCTTGACTGTCACCCCAAGGCTCGATGCCCGACACACTGGCACGTGTGACAGCCCTTTGGACCTCGAGGGCAAGCCACAGATCCCTGTGTCTGATCAACATGGAGCCTGACACTGCTGCTGCAGCTGGCCTGGCAATTGGCCATGCACGTGTACAGGCGAGAAGAGGTGGCGACTCACATTTGGGTGCTCCAGGGGTACCCCAAGTCCTAAGTCAGCATGGGCGAGGAATGCTCAGTCTCCGGCCTCAGCACCAGACGAGGATTGAGGACCCGGCGACCACTGAGGAGGAATCCCCAGAGGCTCCTGGCAACTGGAACGGAAACTGGCCTCTCCTGAGGCCACAGGGGCTGTTCCCTGGGGTTCCCATCGTAACTCGAGAGGACCCCGCTGTAACTCAAGAAAAACCAGCAGTTTCTCTGCTGCAGGTGGGCTGTGTATCTTGTCCACTGCTTTGTCTTGGGAAAACTCACCCCTTCCCTCTTGGGCTTTGAAAGGCTCCTTCACACCCTTGCTGTGATCCAAGAAGTTCCACGCCCCACCCTTCCCGACAAGAGAGGAACCCTGAGGGTCCCATCGCATTTCAAGAGGAGCCCCATTTGCACCTGCTCAGCTCCAGATGAGGGTCCCTTTCTCTGCTCCATTGAAAATGGGTTCCCAGCTCTCCCCTCGCATCTCAGGAGGAGGTGTTCGCACCAGGAGAGTAGGGAGGGGCATCAGGGGCCGGGCCCCATTCCCCAAGACCCCCAAATGCCTCATCCACTACAGATGAACCTGACTGCCCTGCACTGCCTCGACGGTCACCCCGGGGCTCAATGCCTGACACACTGGCACGTGTGACAGCCCTGGTGTACCTCGAGGGAAAGCCTAATATCCCTGTGTCCACAGGATGGTAGCATGACAATGCTGCTCGAGCTGGGGAAGCAATCAGCTGTGCACCTCTCTAAGCGAGATGAGGCCTGACTCCCCTGTGGGTGTACAGGGAAACCCCAGGACCTAGGTGAGCACAGATATGGAAACCTCATGTTCTGTCCTCATCACCAGTCGTGTACTGCGGACCCGGCGACCACTGGGGAGGTATCCCCTGAGGCGCCTGGCAACTGGCACGGAGACTGGCCTCTCCTGAGACCATAGGTTCGGGTCCCTGTGGTCCCCATCGTAACTACAGAGGACCCTGCCACAACTCGAGAGAAACCAGAAGCTTCTAACCTGCAGGCGGAGTGAGGCACTTGTCCACTGCATCATCTCAGGGGAAATCACCCCTTCACTCTTGGACATCAATAGGCTCCTTCTGCCCTTTGCAGTGACCCAAAATGTTCCTCCCCCCGTCCCCACTCGAGAGGAACCCCAAGGGTCCCACCACGATTCAAGAGGAGCCTTATTTGCCCCTGCTGAGCTTCAGATGAGGGTCCCTTTCCCTGCTCCATAGAGAAAGCGTTCCTGTTCCTCCCCTCGCACCTCAAGCAGAGGCGCTTGCACCAGGAGAGTCGGGAGGAGCATCAAGGGTCGGGCCACCATTCCCCAAGAGCCCCAAATTCATCCTCCATTCCAGATGAACCTGATGGCTCTGCACTGCCTCGACTCNGTTCCTGTTCCTCCCCTCACACCTCAAGCAGAGGCGCTTGCACCAGGAGAGTCGGGAGGAGCATCAAGGGTCGGGCCACCATTCCCCAAGAGCCCCAAATTCATCCTCCATTCCAGATGAACCTGATGGCTCTGCACTGCCTCGACTCTCACCCCAAGGCTTGTCGCCCGACACACTGGCAAGTTTGACAGACCTGGGGTACCTCGAGGGCAAGCCAGAGAATCCTATGTCCGCTCAAAGGGGGGACTGAAACTGCTGGGGCAGCTGGGGAGGCAAGAGGCCATGCAAGTATCCAGGCGAGACGAGGCCTGACTCCACTGTGGGGGCTGCAGGGTAACCCCAAGCCCTATGGCAGCATAGGCAAGGAAAGCTCAGGCTCTGACCTCAGCAGTAGACAAGGACTGAGGACGACTGGGGAGGAATCACCTTAGTCGTCTGGCAACTGGCACGGAGACAGGCCTCTCCTGAGGCCTCAGGGGCGGGTCCGTTGGCTCCCCGTCTTAACTCGAGAAACCCCGAGGCAACTCGAGAAAAACAAGAAGCTTCTGCCTTGCAGTCGAGGTGAGGTCCTTGTCCCCTGCTGCGTCCGGGGGGAAATCACCCCTTACCTCTTTGACCTCAAAAGTCTCCTTCACATTCTTGCTGGGACCCAAGAAGATCCCACCACACCAGTCCCCATTTGAGAGGAACCCCGATGGTCCTGCTGCGACTCAATAGGAGCCCTGTTTGGCCATGCTCAGCTCCAGATGTTTGTCTCTTTCCCTGCTCATTGGGAAATGGGTCCCGAAACTCCCCTCACATCCCAAGAACAGCCGCTCGTACGATGAGAGTCGGGTGGAGCATCAGGGTTCGGGCCACCATTCCTCAAGATCCCCAAATGTCTCCTCCACTCCAGATGAACCTCACTGCCCTACACTACCTCGACTGTCACTCCGAGGTTCAATGCCTGACACACTGGGATGTGTGACAGCCCTGGGTAGTACCTCAATATCAAGTCACAGATCCCTGTGTCCGCTCGACAGGGAGCTTTACACAGCTGCTGCAGCTGGCGAGGCAAGCGGCCATGCAAGTCTCGAGGCTAAACCAGAATTGACTCCCCTGTGGCGGCTAAACGGGAGCCCCAAGACTTTTGTCAGCACGGGCGAGGAAAGCTCAGGCTCCCGCCAAGAATGAAAAGGAGCCCCGTTATGCCCTGCTGAGCTGCAGATGAGGGTCCCTTTCCTGCTCTGTCGGGAAAGGGTTCCCAGCGCTCCTCTCATATCCCAACAGGAGACGCTCACACCAGGACTGTCGGGAGGAGCATCAGGGGTCTTGCCACCATTTCCCAAGACCCCCAAAGGTCTTGTTCACTCCTGATGAACCTGACTGGCCTGCACTGCACTGACAGCCACCCCATGGATCGACGCCCAACACACTGGCACCTATGACAGCACTGGGGTACCTCGAGCAAAACGCACATATCCCTGTTTCCGCTCAATGGCGAGCCTGACAGTGCTGCTGCAGCTGGGGAGGCAAGCAGCCGTGCACGTCTCGAGGTTAAGTGAGACCTGACTCCCCTGTGAGGGCTTCAGAGGAACCCCAAGACCTATGTCAGCATTGGCGAGGAAAGCTCAGGCTCTGGCCTCAGGACCAGACGAAACCGGAGGGCACTACGATGACTGGGGAGGAATCCCCAGGGGTGCCTGGCAACTGGCACAGAGACTGGATACTCCTGACACCACAGGGCTGGTTCCTGGGGTCCCTGTCATAACTCGAGAGGACCCTGCCACAATTCGAGAAAAACCAGATGCTTCTCCCCTGCAGCTGTGGTGTGGCCCTTATCTGCTGTGGCTTCTCGGGCGAAATCACCCCTTCCCTCTTGGACATCGAATGGCTCATTCACTCCCTTGCTGTTACCCCACTTTTCCGCCCCAAGCGTCCCCACTCGAGTGGAACCCTGAGGGTACCGCAGAGACCCTAGAAGAGGCCCGTTTGCCCCTGTTCAGCTCCACATGAGGGTACATTTCACTACTCCGAAGGGAAAGTGTTCCCAGCGCTCCCCTCACATCCCAACAGGAGACACTCACACCGGGACAGTCGGGAGGAGCATCAGGGGTCTTGCCACCATTCCCCAAGACCCCCAAATACCTTGTTCACTCCAGAAGAACCTGACTGCCCTACACTGCCTCGACTGTCACGCCCAGGCTCCATGCCCAACACACTGGCACGTGTGACAGCCCTGGGGAACCTCGAGGGCAAGCCACAGATCCCTGTGTCCCCTCGACGGGAAGCCTNGCTCACCCTTGGAAATTCAGGATGAGCATAAGGGGTAGGGCCAACATTCCGAAGACCCCCAAATGCCTCGTCCATTCCAGATGAACCTGACTGCAATGCACTGCATAGATTGGCAGCCCAAGGCTCACTGTCCAACACACTGGCACGTGTGACAGCCCTGGGGAACCTCGAGGGCAAGCCACAGATCCCTGTGTCCCCTCGACGGGAAGCCTGGCACTTCTACTGAAGCTGAGGAGGCAAGCGGCAGGGCATGTCTCCAGGCGAGAGGAGGCCTGACTCCCCTGTGGGGGCTCCATGGGATCCCCAAGATCTATGTCAGCATGAGTGAGGAAAGCACAGGCTCCAGCCTAGGCACAAGTCGAGGACTGAGCACCCTGAGACGATTGGGGAGGAATCCCCAGAGGAGCCTGGCAACTGGAACGGAGACTGGCCTCTCCTGATGCCACACGGGCGAAACCCTGGTGTCACCATCGTAACTCGAGAGGACCTCGCCACAACTTGAGAAAAACCAAAAGATTCTTCCCTGCAAGCGGGGTGAGGACCTGGTGCGCTGTGGTGTCTCGGGGGAAATCACCCCTTCTCTCTTGGACCTCCAAAGGGTCGTTCACCTTCTTGCTGTGATCCAAGAAGTTCTCCGACTCACCCGTCCTTACTCAAAAGGAACACCGAGGGTCCCGCCAAGAATGAAAAGAACCCCTTTAGCCCATGCTGAGCTCCAGTTGAGGGTCCCTTTCTGCTCTGTCAGGAAAGGGTTCCCAGCGCTCCCCTCACATCCCAACAGAAGATGCTCGCACCAGGACAGTTAGGAGGAGCATCAGGGGTCTTGCCACCATTCCCCAAGACCCCCAAATTCCTTGTTCACCCAGATGATCCTGTCTAGCCTGCACAGCACCGACTGTCACCCCAAGGATCCACGCCCAACACACTGGCAACTGTGACAGCCCTTGGCTACTTGGACTGCAAGCTACAGATTCCTGTGTCTGCACGATGGGGATCCTGACACTGCTGCTGCAGCTGGGGAGGCAAGTGGGTGTGCACATCTCCAGGTGAGATGAGGCCAAACTCCCTGTGGGGGATCCAGGGGAACCCCAAGACATATGTCATCATGGGCGAGGAAAGCTCTGGCTCTGGCCTCATCCCCAGACGAGGACTGAGGACCCAGTGACGACTGAGGAGGATTCTCCAGAGGCGTCTGGCAACTGGCAGGGAGACTGGCCTCTCCTGAGGCCACAGGGTCGGGTCCATAGGCTCCCCGTCGTAAATCGAGAAACCCCACCGCAACTCGAGAAAAACCAGAAGCTTCTCATTTGCAATTGGGGTGACGTCCTTGTACCCTGCGGCGTTTCGGAGGAAATCACCCTTTCTCTCTTGGACCTCAAAAGTTTCGTTCATCTTCTTGCTGTGAAGCAAGAAGTTCCCCTGCCCACGCGTCCCCACTCAAGAGGAACACCGAGGGTCCCGACAAGACTCAAAAGGAGCCCCGTTAGCCCATGCTGAGCTCCAGATGAGGTTCCCTTTCCTNCTCAAAAGTTTCGTTCATCTTCTTGCTGTGAAGCAAGAAGTTCCCCTGCCCACGCGTCCCCACTCAAGAGGAACACCGAGGGTCCCGACAAGACTCAAAAGGAGCCCCGTTAGCCCATGCTGAGCTCCAGATGAGGTTCCCTTTCCTGCTCTGTCGGGAAAAGCTTCGTAGTGCTCCCCTCACATCCCAACAGAATAATGCTCACAACAGGACAGTCCGGAGGAGCATCAGGGGTCTTGCCACCATTCCCCAAGACCCAAAAATTCCTCGGTCACTCCAGATGAACCTGACTGGCCTTCACTGCACTGACTGTCACTCTAAGGATCGATGCCAACACACTGGCAAGTGTGACAGCCCTGGGGTGCCTGGAGTGCAAGGTACAGTTCCCTGTGTCCGCACGACAGGGAGCCTGACACTGCTGCTGCAGCTGGGGAGGCAAGTGGCCGTGCACATCTCCAGGGGAGACATGGCCGGCCTCCCCTCTATGGACTCCAGGGGAACCCCAACTCCTATGTCACCACCAGCGTGGAAAGCTCAGGCTCCAGCCTCAGCACCGGACGAGGACTGTGGACCTGGTGACCACTGGGGATGAATCCCCAGAGGTGTCTGGCAACTCGCACGGAAAATGGCCTCTCCTGAGAACACAGGGCTGTGTCCATGGGGTCAGCGTTGTAACTTGAGAGGACCCCGCTGCAACTCGAGGAAAACCACAAGCTTCTCCCCTGCAGGTGGGGCAAGGCCCTTGTCCACTCTGGCATCTCAGGGGAAATCACCCTATTCCCCGTGGACCTCGAAATGTTCCTTCACATACTTTCTGTGACCCAAGACATTCCACACCACACTGTCCCCACTGGAGAGGAACGTCAAGGTCCCGCCCAAACTCAAGAAAAGCCCCATTTGCCTCAGCTCAGTTCCAGATGGGAGTCCCTTTCCCTGCTCTGTCAGGAAAAGATTCCTGGCACACCACTCGCATCCCAGGAGGAGGCGCTTGCAACAAGAGAGTCGGGAGGAGCATCAGGGGTCAGGCCACAATTTACAAAGACACCCAAATGCCTCGTCCACTCAAGATGAACCTGACTGCCCTGCACTGCCTCGACTGTCATCCCAAGACTTGACGCCCAGCACACTGGCAAGTGTGACAGACCTGGGGTACCTCAAGGGCAACCCACACATAGCTATGTCCACTCAAAAGGGAGCCTGACACTGCTGCTGCAGCTGGGGAGGCAAGAGGCCATGCAAGTCTCCAGGCGAGACGAGGCCTGACTCCCCTGTNAGCACACTGGCAAGTGTGACAGACCTGGGGTACCTCAAGGGCAACCCACACATAGCTATGTCCACTCAAAAGGGAGCCTGACACTGCTGCTGCAGCTGGGGAGGCAAGAGGCCATGCAAGTCTCCAGGCGAGACGAGGCCTGACTCCCCTGTGGGGGCTCCAGGGGAAGCCGAAGACCTATGGTAGCACAGGCAAGGAAAGCTCAGGCTCCGACCTCAGCACTATACGAGGACTGATGACCCAGTGACCACTAGGGAGGAAGTACCAGAGGCACCTGGAAACTGGCACAGAGACTGGCCTCTCCTGAAGCCACAGGGGCAGGTCCCTGGGGTCCCCATCATAACCCCCAAGGATCAGCCAAAACTCGAGAAAAAACAGGAGCTTCTCCCTTACAAGCGGGTTGAGGGCTTGTCCCCTGTGGCATCTCAGGGGATATGACCCCTTACCTCTTTGACCTCAGGGGTAGGGCCACCATTCCAAAAACCACAAATTCCTTGTCCACTCCAGATGAACTTGACTGCCCTGCACTGCCTAGACTGTCAGCCCGAGGCTCAATGCCCGACACACTGGCAGGTGTGACAGCCCTGGGCTACCTTGAGGGGAAGCCACACATCCTTGTATCCGCTCGATTGGAGGCCTGATTCTGCTGGTGAAGCTGTGGAAGCAAGCGGCTGTGTACATCTCCAGGCGAGACAAGGCCTGACTCCCCTGTGGGGGCTCCATGGGAACCCATGTATTATGTCAGCATGAGCGAGGAAAGCTCAGGTACTGGCTTCAGCACCAGACGAGGACTGAGGAACTGGCGATGACTGGGGGAGGAATCCCCAAAGGCGCCTGGGAACTGGCTCGGATACTGGCCTCTCCTGAAGCCACAGGGGCGGGTCCATGGGCTCCCCGTCATAACTCGAGAAACCCCACCGCAACTCAAGAAAAAACAGAAGCTTCTCCCTTGCATGCGGAGTGAGGCCCTTATCCTCTGCAGCGTCTCGGGGAAATCACCCTTTCCCTCTTGGACTTCGAAGGGCTCCTTCACCCACTTGTTGTGACCCAAGAAGTTCCCCGCCCCAACCGTCTCAACATGAGAGGAACACCACGGGACCCGCTACATCTCAAAAGGAGCCACGTTTGGCCCTGCTAATCTCCAGATGATGGTCCCTTTTCCTGCTCCTTAGGGAACGGTTCCCTGAGGTTTCCCTCACATCCGAAGAGGAGGTGCTCGCACCAGGAAAGTCGGGAGGAAAAGCGGGGGTTGGGACACCTTTCCCCAAGACACCCAAATGCCTTATTCACTGCAGAAGAATCTGACTGCCCAGCATTGCCTTAACTGTCACCCCGAGGCTCGACGCCCGACAACCTGGAACGTGAGACAGCCCTGGGTAGTACCTGGAGGGCAAGACACAGATCCCTGTGTCCGCTCAACATGGAGCATGACACTCCTGCTGCAGCTGGTCAGGCAAGCAGCCATGCACGTGTCCAGGCGAGACAAGGCCTTTCTCCTCTGTGGGGGCCTCAGCGGTACCCCAAGACCTAGGTCAGGACGGTCGAGAAAGCTCAGGCTCCAGCCTCAGCACAAGTCGAGGACTGAGCACCCTGAGACGATTGGGGAGGAACCCCAGAGACGCCTGGCAACTGTCACGGAGCTCGCCTCTCCTGATGCCACAGAAGCGAGTCCCTGGGGTCCCTGTCGTAACTCGAGAGGATCTCACCACAACTTGAGAAAAACCAAAAGATTCTCCCCTGCAAGCGGGGTGAGGACCCTGTCCGCTGTGGCGTCTCAGGGGAAATCACTCCTTACTTCTTGGACCTCCAAAATGTCGTTCACATTCTGGCTGTGACCCACGAAATTCCCTGCTCCACCTGCCCCCACTCGAGAGGACCCCCAAGGGACCCGCTGCAACTCAAGAGGACCCCCGTTTGCCCCTGCTAAGCTCCAGATGATGGTCCTTTTTCTTGCTCCTTAGGGAAAGGTTTCCTGGGGCTTCCCTCGCATCCCAAGAGGAAGTGATTTCACAAGGAATGTCGAGAGGAGCAACAGGGGTTGGGCCACCATTCCCCAAGACCCCAAATGCCTTGTCCACAGCAGATGAACCTGACTGCCCTGCACTGCCTTGACTGTCACCTCGAGGTTCGACGCCCTACACACTGGCACCTGTGACAGCCCTGGCTACTACCTGGAGGGCATGCCACAGATCCCTGTTTCCGCTTGACATGGTGCCTGACACTGCTGCTGCAGCTGGTCAGGCAAGTAGCCATGCACATGTCCAGGAAAGACGAGGCCTGTCTCCTCTGTGGGGGCCTCAGGGGTGCCCGAAGACCTAGGTCAGGACGGTCGAGGAAAGCTCAGTCTCCAGCCTTAGCACAAGTCGAGGACTGAGCACCCTGAGACGACTGGGGAGGAATCCCCAGAGGAGTCTGGAAAATGGCACGGAGACTGGCCTCTCCTGAGGCCACAGGGGCGAGACCCTGGTGTCACGATCGTAACTCAAGAGGACCCTGCCACAACTTGAGAAAAACCAAGATTCTCCCCTGCAATCGGTGTGAGGACCTTGTGTGCTGTGGAATCTCGGAGGAAATCACCCCTTCTCTCTTGGACCTTCAAAGCATCGTTCACCTTCTTGCTGTGACCCAAGAAGCTCTCCGATCCACCTGTCCCCACTCAAGAGGAACACCGATGGTCCCGCCAAGAATGAAAAGGAGCCCCTTTAGCCCATGCTGAGCTCCAGTTGAGGGTCCCTTTCCTGCACTTTTGGGAAAGGGTTCCCAGCGCTCCCCTCACATCCCAACAGAAGATTTTCTCACCAGGACAGTCAGGAAGAGCATCAGGGATCTTGCCACCATTCCTCAAGACCCCCAAATTCCTTGTTCACTCCAGATGAACCTGACTGGCCTGTACTGCACCGACTGTCACCCCAAGGATCGACGCCCAACACACTGGCAACTGTGACAGCCCTTGGCTACCTGGAGTGCAAGCTACAGATTCCTGTGTCCACACGACGGGGATCCTGACACTGCTGCTGCAGCTAGGGAGGCAAAGGGGCGTGCACATCTCCAGGTGTGACGAGGCCTGACTCCCTGTGTGGGATCCAAGGGAACCCCAAGACATATGTCACCATGGGCGAGGAAATCTCAGGCTCTGGCCTCAACACCAGATGAGGACTGAGGACCCAGCGACTACTGGGGAGGATTCCCCAGAGGCGTCTGGCAACTGGCACGTAGACTAGCCTCTCCCGAGTCCAGAGGGGTGGGTCCCAGGGGACCCCATCATAACTCCAGAGGACTGCCACAACTCGAGAAAACCTGTAGGTTCTTTCCTGCAGGCAGCATGAGGCCCTTGTTCGCTGTGGTGTCTCAGGGAAAATCACCCCTTCCCTCTTGGATCTCGAAAAGGTCCTTCACACCCTGGGTGTGACCCAAGAAGTTCCCTGCCCCACCCTTCCCCACACAAGATGAACCCCGAGGGACCTGCTGTGAATCAAGAGAAGCCCTGTTTGCCGATGTTCAGCTCAAGATGAGGGTCCCTTTCCCTGCTATACTGGAAGGGTTTCCCGGCCCTCCTCTCGCATCCCAGGAATAGGCGCTCACCCTTGGAAATTCAGGATGAGCATAAGGGGTAGGGCCAACATTCCGAAGACCCCCAAATGCCTCGTCCATTCCAGATGAACCTGACTGCAATGCACTGCATAGATTGGCAGCCCAAGGCTCACTGTCCAACACACTGGCACGTGTGACAGCCCTGGGGTACCTCGAGGGCAAGTAACAGAGCCCTGTATCCGCTCGACTGGAAGCCTGACACTGCTGGTGAAGCTGTGGAGGCAAGCAGGCGTGCACATCTCCAGGCGAGACGAGGCCTGACTCCCTTATGAGCGCTCCATGGAAACACCAAGATTTATGTCAACATGGGCAAGTAAAGCTCAGGCACCGGCCTCAGCACCAGACGAAGACTGAGGATCCTGCGATGACTGGGGAGGAATCCCTAGAGGTGCATGGCAACTGGCACGGAGACTGGCCTCTCCTGAGGCCACAGGGTCGGGTCCATGGGCTCCCCGTCGTAAACTGAGAAACCCCACCGCAACTCGAGTAAAACCAGAAGCTTCTCACTTGCAATTGGGGTGACGTCCTTGTCCCCTGCAGCATTTCGGGGGGAAATCACCCTTTCTCTCTTGGACCTCAAAAGTTTCGTTCATCTTCTTGCTGTGAAGCAAGAAGTTCCCCGCCCCACGCGTCCCCACTCGAGAGGAACACCGAGGGTCCCGACAAGACTCAAAAGGAGCCCCGTTAGCCCATGCTGAGCTCCAGATGAGGTTCCCTTTCCTNTGGACCTCAAAAGTTTCGTTCATCTTCTTGCTGTGAAGCAAGAAGTTCCCCGCCCCACGCGTCCCCACTCGAGAGGAACACCGAGGGTCCCGACAAGACTCAAAAGGAGCCCCGTTAGCCCATGCTGAGCTCCAGATGAGGTTCCCTTTCCTGCTCTGTCGGGAAAGGCTTCAAAGTGCTCCCCTCGCATCCCAACAGAATGATGCTTACACTAGGACAGTCGGGAGGAGCATCAGGGGTCTTGCCACCATTCCCCAAGACCCCCAAATTCCTCATTCACTCCAGATGAACCTGACTGGCCTTCACTGCACCGACTGTCACCCCAAGGATCGACGCCCAACAGACTGGCTAGTGTGACAGCCCTGGGGTGCCTCGAGTGCAAGGTACAGTTCCCTGTGTCTGCACGACAGGGAGCCTGACACTGCTGTTGCAGCTGGGGAGGCAAGGGGCCGTGCACATCTCCAGAGGAGACGTGGCCGGCCTCCCCTTTATGGACTCCAGGGGAACCCCATGACCTCTGTCACCACCAGCGTGGAAAGCTCAGGCTCCGGCCTCAGCAATGAATGTGGACTGCGGACCCGGCGATCACTGGGGAGGAATCCCCAGAAGTGTCTGGCAACTCGCACGGAAAATGGCTTCTCCTGAGAACACAGGGCTGTGTCCATGGGGTCCGTGTTGTAACTTGAGAGGACCCCGCTGCAACTCGAGGAAAACCACAAGCTTCTCCCCTGCAAGTGGGGCGAGGCCCTTGTCCACTCTGGCATCTCAGGGGAAATCATTCTTTTCCGCGTGGACCTCGAAATGTTCCTTCACACACTTGCTGTAACCCAGGATATTCCACGCCACACTGTCCCCACTGGAGAGGAACGCCGAGGTCCCGCCCAAACTCAAAAAAAGCCCCATTTGGCCCAGCTCAGTTCCAGAGGAGAGTCCCTTTCCCTGCTCTGTCGGGAAAAGATTCCTGGCAGAGCGCTCGCATCCCAGGAAGACGCGCTCACACCAGGAGAGTCGAGAGGAGCATCAGGGGTCGGGCCACAATTCAGAGAGACACCCAAATGCCTAGTCCACTCAAGATGAACCTGACTGCCCTGCACTGCTTCGACTGTCACCCCAAGTCTTGACGCCCGACACACTGGCAAGTGTGACAGACCTGGGGTACCTCGAGTGTAAGCCACAGATAGCTATGTCCACTCAAAGGGGAGCCTGACATTGCTGCTGCAGCTGGGGAGGCAAGAGGCCATGCAAGTCTCCAGGCGAGACGAGGACTGACTCCCCTGTTGGGGCTCCAGGGTAACCCCAAGACCTTTGGTAGCACAGTCGAGGAAAGCTCAGGTACTGGCTTCAGCACCAGACGAGGACTGAGGACCCGGCGATGACTGGGGGAGGAATCCCCAAAGGCGCCTGGGAACTGGCACAGAGACTGGCCTCTCCTGAGGCAACAGGGGCGAGTCCATGGGCTCCCCGTCATAACTCGAGAAATCCCGCTGCAACTCGAGAAACACCAGAAGCTTCTCCCTTGCAAGCAGAGTGAGGCCCTTATCCGCTGTGGCATATCAGGGAAATCACCATTTCCCTGTTGGACCTCGAAGGGCTCCTTTACCCACTTGTGTGACCCAAGAAGATCCCCGCCCCACCTGTCTGAAACTGAGAGGAACCCCAAGGGACCCGCTGCGACTCAAGAGGGGCCCCGTTTTCCCCTGCTAAGCTCCAGATGAAGGTCTTTTTTCCTGCTCTTAAGGGAAAGGTTTCCTGGGGTTTCCGTCGCATCCGAAGGGGAGGTGCTCGCACCAGGAAAGTTGGGAGGAGGATCAGGGGTTGGGCCGCCATTCCCCAAAACCCACAAATGCCTTTTCCACTGCAGATGAACCTGACTGCCCTGCACTGCCTTGATTGTCACCCCAAGGCTCGACGCCCAACACCCTGGCACGTGTGACAGCCCTGAGTAGTACCTGGAGGGCAAGACACAGATCCCTGTGTCCGCTCGACAAGGAGCCTGACACTACTGTTGCAGCTGTTCAGGCAGTAGCCGTGCACGTGTCCAGGCGAGACGAGGCCTGTCTCCTCTGTGGGGGCCTCAGGGGTACCCCAAGACCTAGGTAAGGACAGTCGAGGAAAGCTCAGGCTCCGGCCTCAGCACAAGTCGACGACTGAGCACCATTAGACGATTGGGGAGGAACCCCAGAGTCGCCTGGCAACTGGCACGGAGACTGCCCTCTCCTGAGGCCACAGGGGCGAGTCCCTGGGGTCCCTGTCATAACTCAAGAGGACCCCGCCACAACTTGAGAAAAACCAAAAGATTCTCCCCTGCAAGTGGGTTGAGGACCTTGTCCAGTGTGGGGTCTCGTGGGAAACCACCCCTTCTCTCTTGGACCTCCAATGGGTCGTTCAGATTCTTGCTATGACCCAAGAAGTTCCCTGCCAAACCCGTCCCCACTTGAGAGGAACACCGAGGGTCCCGCCAAGAATGAAATGGAGCCCCGTTAACCCCTGCTGAGCTCCAAGGGAGGGTCCGTTTCCTTCTCTTTCAGGAAAGGGTCCCAAGTGCTCCCCTGACAACCCAACAGGACACACTCGCACCAGGACAGTCGGGAGGAGCATCAAGGTCTTGCCAACATTCCCCAAGACCCACAAATACTTCGTTCATTCCAGATGAACGTGACTGCCCTGCACTGCATTGACTGTCACCCCGAGGCTCGAAGCCTGACACACTGGCACGTGTGACAGCCCTGAGTAGTACCTCGAGGTCAAGTCACAGATCCCTGTGTCCACTCGACGGGGAGCCTTACACTGCTGCTGCAGCTGCGGAGGCAAACGACAGTGCACGTCTCCAGGCGAGATGAGGCCTGACTCCCCTGTAGGGGCTCCATGGGAACACCAAGATTTATGTCAGCATAGGCGAGGAAAGCTCAGGTACCAGCTTCAGAACCAGACGACGACAAAGGACCCGGCGATGACTGGGGAGGAATTCCCAAAGGCGCCTGGAAACTGGCATGGAGACTGGCCTCTCCTGAGGCCACAGGGGCGGGTCCATGGTTTCCCAGTCGTAAATTGAGAAACCCTGCCACAACTCGATAAAACCAGAACCTTCTCCCTTCCAATTGGGGTGAGGCCCTTATCCGCTGTGTTGTCTCAGAGAAAATCACCCCTTCCCTCTTGGACCTCGTAGGGTTCCTTCACCCTCTTGCTGTGGCCAAAGAAGTTCCCCGCTCCAACCGTCTCAACACAAGAGGAACACCACAGGACCTGCTGAGTCTCTAAAAGAGCCACGCTTGGCCCTGCTAATCTCCAGATGATGGTCGCTTTCCTGCTCCTTAGGGAAAGGTTTCTTGGGATTTCCCTCAAATCCGAAGGGGAGAATCTCGCACCAGGAAAGTCAGGAGGACCATCAAGGTGTGGGCCACCATTCCCCAAGACCCCCAAATGCCGTATCCACTGCCGAAGAACCTGACTGCCCTGCACTGCCTTGACTGTCACCTCGAGGCTCGACGCCCAACAACCTGGAACTTGAGACAGCCCTGGGTAGTACCTGGAGGGCAAGACACAGATCCTTGTGTCTGCTCGACAAGGAGCCTGACACTCCTGCTGCAGCTGTTCAGGCAGTAGCTGTGCACATGTCCAGGCGAGACGAGGCCCGTCTCCTCTGTGGGGCCTCAGGTGTATCCCCAGTCCTAGGTCAGGACGGTCGAGGAAAGCTCAGGCTCTGGCCTCAGCACTAGTCGAGGACTGAGCACCCTGAGACGATTGGGGAGGAACCCCAGAGGCGCCTGGCAACTGTCACGGGGACTGATCTCTCCTGATGCCACAGGGGTGAGTCCCTAGTGTGCCTGTTGTAACTCGAGAGGATCCCACCACAACTTGAGAAAAACCAAAAGATTCTCCCCTGCAAGTGGGGTGAGAACCTTGTCCGCTGTGGCATCTCAGGGGAAATCACCCCTTCCCTTTTGGACCTCAAAACGGTAGTTCACCTTCTTGCTGTGACCAAAGAAATCCCCGCCCCACCCATCCCCACTCGAGAGGAACCCCAGGGACCCGTTCCGACTCAAGAGGAGCCCCGTTTTCCCCTGCTAAGCTCCAGATGATGGTCCCTTTCCTGTTCCTTAGGGAAAGGTTTCCTGGGGCTTCCCTTGCATCGCAAGAGAATGTGTTCCCACCAGGAAATTCGGGATCAGCATCAAGGGTTGGGCCACCATTCCCCAAGACCCCCAAATGCCTTGTCCACAGCAGATGAACCTGACTGCCCTGCACTGCCTTGACTGTCACCTCGAGGCTCGACGCCAGACACACTGGCATGTGTGACAGCCCTGGGTCGTACCTGGATGGCAAGCCACAGATCCCTGTTTCCGCTGGACATGGAGCCTGACTCTACTGCTACAGCTGGTCAGGCAAGTAGCCGTGCACGTGTCCAGCGAGACAAGGCCTGTCTCCTCTGTGGTGGCCTCAGGGTACCACAAGACCTAGGTCAGGACGGTCGAAGAAAGCTCAGGCTCTGGCCTCAGCACAAGTCGACGACTGAGCACCCTGAGACGATTGAAGAGGAATCCCCAGAGGAGCCTGGCAACTGGCATGGAGACTGGCCTCTCCTGAGGCCACAGGGCCGAGACTCTGGTGTCCCCTTCATAACTTGAGAGGACCCCGCCACAACTTGATAAAAACCAAAAGATTCTCCCCTGCAGGCGGGGTGAGGACGATGTATGCTGTGGAATCTCGGGGGAAATCATCCCTTCTCTCTTGGACCTCAAAAGAGTAGTTCACCTTCTTGCTGTGACCCAAGATGTTCCCTGCCCCACGCATCCCCACTCGAGAGGAACACCGAGGGTCCCACCAAGAATGAAAGGAGCCCCGTTCTCCCCTGCTGAGCTCCAGATGAGGGTTCCTTTCCTATTCTCTCTAGAAAGAGTTCCCAGCGTTGCCCTCACATCCCAACAGAAGATGCTCGAACCAGGACAGTCGGGAGGAGCATCAGGGGTCTTGCCACCATTCCCCAAGACCCCCAAATACCGTGTTCACTCCAGATGAACCTGACTGGCCTGCACTGCACCGACTGTCACCCCAAGGATTGACGCTGAACACACTGGCAAGTGTGACAGCCATTGGGTACCTGGAATGCCAGCTACAGATCCCTGTGTCCGCACGACGGGGATCCTGACACTGCTGCTGCAGCTGGGGAGGCAAGTGGGCATGCACATCTCTAAGCGAGACATGGTCTGACTCCCCTGTGGGGCTCCATGGGAACCCCAAGATTTATGTCAGCATGGGCAAGGAAAGCTCAGGCACTGCCCTCAGCACCAGAGGAAGACTGAGGACCCAGCGATGACTGGGGAGGAATCCCCAGAGGTGCATGGCAACTGGCACGGAGACTGGCCTCTACTGAGGCCACATGGTCGGGTCCATGGACTCCACTTCGTAACACGAGAAGCCCTGCCACAACTCGAGAAAAACCAGAAGCTTCTCACTTGCAATTGGGGTGAGGTCCTTGTCCCCTGCGGTGTCTAGGGGGAAATCATCCCTTACCTCTTTGACCTCGAAAGGCTCCTCCACATTCTTCCTGCCACCCAAGAAGTTCCAGCCATACCAGTCCCCATTCGTGAGGAACCCCGATGGTCCTGCTGCGACTCAAGAGGAGCCCCGTTTGCCCCTGCTCAGCTCCAGATGTTTGTCCCTTTCCCTGCTTATCGGGAAATGGGTCTCGGATCTCCCCTCGCATCCCAAGAACAGCCGCTCGTACGATGAGAGTCAGGAAAAGCATCAGGGTTCGGGCCACCATTCTTCAAGATCCCCAAATGTCTCCTCCACTCCAGATGAACCTCACTGCCCTACACTGCAGCGACTGTCCCAACGAGGTTCAACGCCTGACACACTGGCACATGTAACAGCCCTGGGTAGTACCTCGAGGTCCAGTCACAGATCCGTGTGTCCGCTCGACGGGGAGCCTTACACTGCTGTTGCAGCTGGGGAGGCAAGCGGCTGTGCACGTCTGGAGGCTAAACGAGACCTGACTCCACTGTGGCGGCTAAACTGGAACCCCAAGACCTTTGTCAGCACGGGCGAGGAAAGCTCAGGCTCCGGCCTCAGCACCAGACGAAACCCAAGGATCTGCCGACCACTGGGGAGGAATCCCGAGAGGTGCTTGGCAACTGGAATGGAGACTGGACACTCCTGAGGCCACAGGGCTGGTTTCTGGGGTCCCCATCGTAACTCGAGAGGACACCACCACAACTCTAGAAAAACCAGATGCTTCTTCCCTGCAGGTGTGGTGAGGCCCTTGTTTGCTGCGGCTTCTCGGGCAAAATCACCCCTTCCATCTTGGACCTCGAATGGCTCATTCACCCCCTTGCTGTGACCCAAGAAGTTCCCCGCCCAACCCATCCCCACGCGAGAGGAACTCCGAGGGTAATGCAGAGACTGAAGAGGAGGCCCGTTTGCCCCTGTTAAGCTCCAGATGAGGGTCCCTTTCCCTACTCCGTCGGGAATGGGTTCCCTGAACTCCCCTCACATCCCAAGAGGAGGCGCTCCCACTAGGAGAGTCAGGAGGAGCATCAGGGGTCATTCCACCATTCCCCAAGGCCCCCAAATGCCTCGTCCACCTTAGCGGACCCTGACTGTCCTGCACTGGCTCGATTGTCACCCCGACACTCAATGCCAGACACACTGGCACGTGTGACAGCCCTCGGGTACATCAAGGGCAAGCCAAAAATACCTGTGACCGCTCAATGGGAAGCCTGACATTGCTACCACAGCTGGGGAGGCAAGAGGCCATGCACGTCTCCAGGCAAGACGAGGCTGGTCTCCTCTGTGTGGTCCTCGGGGGTATCCAATGACCTAGGTCAGGATGGTCGAGGAAAGCTCAGGCTCCGGCCTCAGCACCAGAAGTGGGCTGCAGAATCAGCGACCACTGGGGAGGATACCCCAGAGTCGCCTGGCAACTGGCACGGAGACTGGCCTCTCCTGAGGCCACAGGGGCTAGTCCCTGGTGTCCCCGTCGTAACTCGAGAGGACCCCATCGCAACTTGAGAACAACCCAAAATTCTCTCCTGCAAGTGGGGTGAGGACCCTGTCCGGTGTGGGGTCTCATGGGAAACCACCCCTTCTCTCTTGGACTTCCAATGGGTCATTCAAATTCTTGCTGTGACCCAAGAAGTTCCCCGCCCCACCCATCCCCACTCGAGAGGAACACCGAGGGTCCCGCCAAGAATGAAAAGGAGCCCCGTTATCCCCTGCTGAGCTGCAGATGAGGGTCCATTTCCTGCTCTGTCGGGAAAGGGTTCCCAGCGCTCCTCTCACATGCCAACAGGAGACACTCGCACCAAGACAGTCGGGAGGAGCATCAGGGGTCTTGCCACCATTCCCCAAGACCCCCAAATACCTCATTCACTCCAGATGAACTTGACTGCCCTGCACTGTGTTGACTGTCACCCTGAGGATCTAGGGTTGACACACAGACACGTGTGACAGTCCTGGGTAGTACCTCGATGTCAAGTCACATATCCGTGTGTCTACTTGACGGGGAGCCTTACACTGCTGGTGCAGCTGCGGAGGCAAGTGGCAGTGCACGTCTCCAGGTGAGACGAGGCCTGACTCCCCTGTGGGGGCTCAATGGGAACCCCAAGATTTATGTCAGCATGGGCGAGGAAAGCTCAGGCTCCGATCTCAGGACAAGTTGAGGACTGAGCACCCTGAGACAATTGGGCAGGAATCCACAGAGGAGCCTGGCAACTGGCACGGAGACTGGCCACTCCTGAGGCCACTGCAGCGAATCCCTGAGGTCCCTGAAGTAACTCGGGAGGACCCCGCCACAACTTGAGAAAAATCAAAGGATTCTCCCCTGCAAGCGGGGTGAGGACCTTGTCCGCAGTGGCATCTCGGGTGAAATTACCCTTACTTTCCTGGACCTCCACAGAATCTTTCACCTTCTTGCTGTGACCGAAGAAGTTCCACGACCCACCCGTCCCCACTCGAGAGAACATCGAGGGTCCCGCCAAGAATGAAAAGGAGCCCCGTTATCCGCTGCTGAGCTCCAGATGAGGGTCCGTTTCCTGCTCTTTCGAGAAAGGGTTCCCAGCGCTCCCCTCACATCCCAACAGGAGACACTCGCGCCAGGACAGTCGAGAGGAGCATCAAGGGTCTTGCCACCATTCCCCAAGACCCCCAAATACATCGTTCACTCCAGATGAACCTGACTGCCCTGCACTGCGTCGAATGTCATCTCTAGTCTCGACGCCCGACACACTGGCATGTGTGACAGCCTTGTGTAGTACCTCCAGGGCAAGCCACAGATCCCTGTGTCCGCTCAACATGGAGCCTGACACTGCTGCTGCAGCTGGTCATGCAAGTAGCCGTGAACGTGTCCAGGCAAGAGGAGGCCTGTCTCCTCTGTGGGGGCCTCAGGGGTACCACAAAACCTAGGTCAGGACGGTCCAGGAAAACTCAGGCTCCGGTCTCAGCACAAGTCGAGGACTGAGCACCCTGAGATGACTGGAGAGGAATCCCCAGATGTGCCTGGCAACTGTCACGGAGACTGGCCTCTCCTGATGCCACAGGGGCGATTCCCTGGGGTCCCCGTCATAACTAGAGAGGATCTCGCCACAACTTGAGAAAAACCAAAAGATTCTCCCCTGCAAGCAGGATGAGGACCTTGTCCGCTGTGGCATCTTGGGGGAAATCACCCCTTCCCTCTATGACCTCGAAGGGCTCATTCTACCCCTTGTTGTGACCCAAGAAGTCCCGTCCCATCTGTCTCAACCCGAGAGGAACACCACGGAAACCGCTGGAACACAAGAGGAGCCCCGTTTGGTCCTGCTAAACTCCAGATGATGGTCCCTTTTCCTGCTCATTAGGGAAAGGTTTCCTGGGGTTTCCTTCACATCCCAAGAGGAGGTGCTCACACCCGTAGAGTCAGGAGAAGCATCAGGCGTTGGGCCACCATTCCCCAAGACACCCAAACCTTGTCCACTGGAGATGAACCTGACTGCCCTGCACTGCATTGACTGTCACCCAGAGGCTCGCTGCCCAACACACTGTCACATGTGACAGCCCTGGGTATTGCCTTGAGGTCAAGCCACAGATCCTGTGTTCACTTGACATGGAGCCTGACACTGTTGCTGCAGCTGTTCAGGCAAGTAGCTGTGCACGTGTCCAGGTGAGATGAGGCCTGTCTCCTCTGTGGGGGCCTCAGGGGTACTCCAAGACCTAGGTCAGGATGGTCGAGGAAAGCTCAGATTCCGGGCTCATCACAAGTCGAGGAATGAACACCCTGAAACGATTGAGGAGGAATCCCCAGAGGCGCCTTGCAATTGGCAGGGAGATTGGCCTCTCATGAGGCCACAGGGGAGAGTCCCTGCGGTCCCTGTTGTAACTCAAGAGTACCCCACCACAACTTGAGAAAAACCAAAATATTCTCCCTTGCAAGCGGGGTGAGGACCTTGTCCGCTGTGGCATCCTGGTGGAAATCACCCCTTCTCCCTTGGAGCTCCAAAGGGTCGTTCACCTTCTTGCTGTGACCCAAGAAGTTCATGACCCCACCCGTCCCAACTCGGGAGGAACACCGAGGGTCCCGCCAATAATGAAAAGGAGCCCTGTTCTCCCATGTTGAGCTCCAGATGAGGGTCCCCTTCCAGCTGTGTCAGGAAAGTGTTCCCAGCGCTCGCCTCACATCCAAACATGAGCCACTCCCATCAGGACTTCAGGGAGAAGCATCAGGTGTCTTGCAACCATTCCCCAAGACCCCCAAATACCTCGTCAATCCAGATGAACCTGACTGCCTTGCACTGCGTCGATTGTCACGCCAAGGCTTGCAACCTGACACACTGGCACGTGCTACAGCCCTGGGTAGTACCTCGAGATCAAGTCACAGATTCCTGTGTCCACTCGACGGGGAGCCTTACACTGCTGCTGCAACTGCGGAGGCAAGAGGCAGTGCACGTCTCCAGGCAAGACGAGTCCTGACTCCTCTGTAGGTGCTCCATGGGAACTTCAAGATTTATGTCAGCATGGGCGAGGAAAGCTCAGGTACAGGATTTAGCACCAGCCGAGGACTGAGGACCCGGCGATGACTGGGGAGGAATCCCCCAAGGCGCCTGGCAACTGGCAGGGAGACTGGCCTCTCCTGAGGCCACAGGGGGGGGGTCCATGGGCTCCCCATCGTCACTCGAGAAACCCTGCCGCAATTCGAGAAAAACAAGAAGCTTCTCCCTTGCAAGCGGGGTGAGGCCCTTATCCACTGCTGCATCTCTGGGGAAATCAACCCTTCTCTCTTGGACCAAGAAGGGCTCCTTCACCCCCATGCTGTGACCCAAGAAGTTCCCCGCCCCACCCGTCTCAACTCGAGAGGAACCCCAAGGAACCCACTGCGACTCAAGAGGAGCCCCTTTGTCCCTGTTAAGCTCCAGATAATGGTCTCTTTTCCTGCTTCTTAGGGAAAGGTTTCCTGGGGCTTCCCTCGCATCCCAAGAGGAGCTGCTCGAACCAGGAAAGTCTGGAGAAGGATCAGGGGTTGAGCCTGAATTACCCAAGACCCCCAAATGCCTTGTCCACTGCAGATGAACCTGACTGCCTCGCACTGCCTTGACTGTCTCCCAGAGGCTCGATGCCCGACACACTGACACGTGTGAAAGCACTTTGGACTTCGAGGTCAAGCCACAGATCCCTGTGTTCGCTCGACATGGAGCCTGACACTTCCACAGCAGCTGGTCAGGCAAGTAGTCGTGCACGTGTCCAGGCGAGACGGTGCCTGTCTCCTCTGTGAGGGCCTCAGGGGTACTCCAAGACCTAGGTCAGGACGGTCGAGGAAAGCTCAGGCTCCGACCACAGCACAAGTCGAGAACTGAGCACTCTGAGAAGTTTGGGGAGGAATCCCAGAGGCGCCTGGAAACTGGCACAGTGATTGGCCTCTCCTGATGCCACAGGGACAAGTCCTTGGAGTCCCCGTCAAAACTCAAGAGGACCCCGCCACAACTTGAGAAAAACCAAAAGATTCTCCCCTGCAAGGGGGGTGAGGACCTTGTCCGCTGTGGCGTCTGGGGGGAAATCACGCCTTCTCTCTTGGACCTCAAAAGGTCGTTCACCTTCTTGCTGTGACCCAAGAAGTTCCCTGCCCCACCCGTCCCCACTTGAGAGGAACACCGAGGGTCCCGCCAAGAATGAAAAGGAGCCCCGTTCTTCCCTGCTGAGCTCCAGATGAGGGTCCCTTTCCTGCTCTGTCGGGAAAGGGTTCCAAGCGCTCCCCTCACATCCCAACAGGAGACACTCGCACCAGGACAGTCGGGGGAAACATCGGGGGTCTTTCCACCATTCGCCAAGACCCCAAATACCTCGTTCACTCCAGATGAAGCTGACCTCCCTGCACTTTGTCGACTGTCACACTGAGGCTCGAAGCTTGACACACTGGCACGTGTGACATCCCTGGGGCATACCTCGAGGGCAAGCCACAGATCCCTGTGGCCGCTCGACATGGAGCCTGACACTGCTTCTGCAGCTCGTCAGGCAAGTAGCTGTGCCCGTGTCCAGGCGAGACGAGGCCTGACTCCTCTGTGGTGCCTCGTGTTGCTCCAAGACCTAGGTAAGGTCGGTCCAGGAATGCTCAGGCTCCTGCCTCATCAAAAGTTGAGGACTGAGCACCCTGATATGATTGAGAAGGAATCCCCAGAGGCGCTTGGAAACTGGCACGGAGACTGGCCACTCCTGAGGCCACATGGGCGTGTCCCTGGCGTCCCCATCGTAACTCGAGAAAAACAAGAAGCTTCTCCCTTGCAAGCTGGGTGAGCACCTTATCCGTTGCAGCGTCTCGGGGGAAATCACCCCTTTCCTCTTTGACCTCGAAGGTCTCCTTCACCTTCTTGCTGTTACCCAAGGAGTTCCCCGTCCCACATGTCTCAACTCCAGAGGATCACCAAGGGACCGATTGCGACTCAAGAGGAGCCCCGTTTGCCCCTGCTAAGCTCCAGATGATGTTCCCTTTTCCTGCTCCTTAGGGAAAAGTTTCCTGGGGCTTCCCTCGCATCCCAACATGAGGTGCTTGCACCAGGAACTTCGGGAGGAGCATCAGTGGTTGGGCCAAAATTCCCCAAGACCCCCAAATGCCTTGTCCACTGCAGATGAACCTGACTGAGCTGCACTGCCTTGACTGTCTCCCCGAGGCTCGACGCCCGACACACTGCCACGTATGACAGCCCTGGGTCTGACACGTATGACAGCCCTTCCCTCGAGGGCAAGCCTCAGATCCCCGTGTCTGCACAACATGGAGACTGACACTGCTGCTGCAGTTTGTCAGGGAAGTAGCCGTGCACGTGACCAGGCGAAACGAGGCCTGTCTCCTCTGTAGGGGCTTCAGGGGTACCCCAAGACCTAGGTCAGGCGGTCGAGGAATGCTCAAGCTCGGCCTCAGCACAAGTAGAGGACTGAGCACCCTGAGACGATTGTGGAGGAATCCCCCGAGGGGCCTGGCAACTGGCACGGAGACTGACCACTCCTGAGGACTCAGGGACGAATCTCTGTAGTCCTCGCTTTAACTCGAGAGGACCCCACCACAACTTGAGAAAAAACAAAAGGTTCTCCCCTGCAAGCGGAGTGAGGACCTTGTCCTCTCTGGCATCTCGGGGGAAATCACCCCTTCTCTCTTGAACCTCAAAAGGGTCGTTCACCTTCTTGCTGTGACACAGGAAGTTCCCCGCCCCAACCATCCCCACTCTAGAGGAACAGTGAAGGTCCTGCCAAGAATGAAAAGGAGCCCCGTTATCCCCTGCTGAGCTCCAGATGAGGGTCCCTTTCCTGCTCTGTCTGGAAAATATTCCCAGCGATCTGCTCACATCCCAAAATGAGACACTCGCACCAGGACCATTGGGAAGAGCATCAGGATTATTGCCACCATTCCGCCGACACCCAAATACCTCGTTCACACCAGATGAACCTCACTGTCCTGCACTGCATCGACTGTCATTCCCGAGGCTCAAAGGCTGACACACTGGCACGTGTGACAGTCCTAGGTAGTATCTCGAGCTCAAGACACAGATCCCTGTGTCCACTCGATGGTGAGCCTTACACTGCTGCTGCGGCTGCGGAGGCAAGCAACAGTGCACGTCTCCAGGCGAGACGAGGTGTGGCTCCCCTGTGAGGGCTCCATGAGAACCCCAAGATTTGTGTCAGGATGGGCGAGGAAAGCTCAGGTACCGGCTTCAGCACCAGACGAGGACTGAGTACCCGGCAATGACTGGGGAGGAATCCCCAAAGGCGCATGGAAACTGGCACAGAGACTGGCCTCTCCTGAGGCCACAGGGGCGGCTCCATGGGCTCCCCGTCGTCACTCGAGAAACCCCACCGCAACTCGAGAAAAATCAGAAGTTTCGCCCTTGCAAGAGGAGAGAGGCCCATATCTGCTGCGGCATCTCGGGGGAAATCAGCCCTTCCCTCGTGGACCTCGAAGATCTCCTTCACCCCCTCGCTGTGACCCAAGAAGTTCCCCGCCCCAACCTTCTCAAATCGAGAGGAAACTGAAGGGACCCGCTGTGACACAGGAGGAGCCTCGTTTGCCCCTGCTAAGCTTCAGATGATTGTCCCTTTTCCTGATCCTTAAGGAAAGGTTTCCTGGGGCTCCCTTCGCATCCCAAAAGGAGGTGGTCACACCAGGTAAGTCGGGAGGAGCATCTCGGGTTGGGCCACCATTCCCCAAACACCCCAAATGCCTTGTCCAATGCAGATGAACCTGACTGCCCTGCACTGCCTTGACTGTCACCCCGAGGCTCGATGCCCAACACTTTGGCACGTGTGAAAGCCCTGGGTAGGACCTCGAGGGCAAGCCACAGATCCCTGTGTCCGCTCGACATGGAGCATGACACTGCTGCTGCAGCTGGTCAGGCAAGTAACCGTGTACGTGTCAGGGCGAGACGAGGCCTGTCTCCTCTGTGGGCGCCTCAGGGGTACCTCAAGACCTAGGTCAGGACGGTCGAGAAAAGCTCAGGTACCGACCTCAGAACAAGTCGAGGACTGAGCACCCTGAGACGATTGGGGAGGAATCCCAGAGGCGCCTGGCAACTGGCAGGGAGACTGGCCTCTCCTGAGGTCACAGGGGCGAGTCCCTGTGATCCCTGTCGTAATTTGAGAGGACACCACCACAACTTGAGAAAAAACAAAAGATTCTTTCCTGCAAGTGGGTGAGGACCTTGTCCGCTGTGGCATCTCGGGGAAAGTCACCCCTTCTCATTTGGACCTCAAAGGGTCGTTCACCTTCTAGCTGTGACACAAGATGTTCGCCGCCCCACCCGTCCCCAGTTGAGAGGAACACCAAGGGTCGCGCCAAGAATGAAAAGCACCCCCGTTATCCCCTGCTGAGCTCCAGATGAGGATCCCTTTTCTGCTCTGTCTGGAAAGGGTTCCCAGCGCTCCCCTCACATCCCAACAGGAGACACTCGCACCAGGACCGTCGGGAGGAGCATCAAGAGTCTTTGACCATTCCCCAAGAACCCCAAATACCTGGTTCACTGCAGATGAACCTGACTGCCCTGCACTGTGTCGACTGTCATCCCAAGGATCAACGCCCAACACACTGGCACGTATGGCAGCACTGGGAACCTTGAGCAAAAGCCACATATCCCTGTGTCCGCTCGACGGTGAGCCTGACACTGCTGATGTAGCTGGGGAGGCAAGCGGTCGTGCATGTGTCCAGGCGAGACCATGCCAAAACCCTGTGGGTGATCCAGGGGAACCCCAAGACCTATGTCAGCATGGGCGAGGAAAGCTCAGGCTCAAGCCTCAGCACCATATGTGGACTGAGGACCTGGCGACGGCTGAGGAGTATTCCCTGAGGCGCATGGCAACTGGCAGAGAGACTGGCCTCTCCTGAGGCCACAGGGCCGGGTCCCTGGGGTCCTCGTCATAACTTGCGAGGACTGGCCGCAACTCGAGAAAAACCAGAACCTTTTTTCCTGCAGGCGGTGTGAGGACCTTTTCCGCTGTGGAGTCTCGGGGGAAATCACCCCTTCCCTCTTGGGCCTCAAAAGGGTCCTTCAAACCCTGAGTGTGACCCAAGAAGTTCCCCACCCCACCCGTCCCCACACGAGATGAACCCTGAGGGTCCTGCTGTGACTCAAGAGAAAACCCATTTGCCCATGCTCAGCTCAAGATGAGGTTCCCTTTCCCAGCTATGTCTGGAAAGGTTCTCCGGCGCTCCTCTCGCATGCCAGGAAAAGGCACTCGCCTTAGGAACCTCAGGAGGATCGTCAAGGGTAGGGCCACTATTCTGAAGACCCCAAATGCCTCGTCCATTCCAGGTGAACCTGACTGCCCTGCACTGCCTAGACTGTGAGCCCGAGGCTCAATGTCCGACAGACTGGCAAGTGTGACAGCCCTGGGGTACCTCGAGGGAAAACCACAGATCCCTGTATAGGCTCAACTGGAAGCCTGACACTGCTGGTGAAGCTGTGGAGGAAATCGGCAGTGAACGTTTCCAGGCGAGACGAGGACTGGCTCCCCTGTGGGGGCTCCATGGGAACCCCAAGATTTATGTCAGCATGGGCTAGGAAAGCTCAGGCACCGGCCTCAGCACCAGACGAGGACTGAGGACCCAGTAATGACTGGGGAGGAATCCCCATAGGCGCATATCAACTGGCACGGAGACTGGCATCTACTGAGGACATAGGGGTGGTCCAAGGGCTCCCCGTCGTAACTCAAGAAACCCCACCACAACTTGAATAAAACCAGAAGCTTCTTCCATGCAAGCGGGGTGAGGCCCTTTTCCCCTGCGGCATCTAGGGGGAAATCACCCCTAAACTCTTTGTCCTCAAAAGGCTCCTTCAAATTCTTGCTGTGACCCAAGACGTTCCCCGCCTCAACCGTCCACAATGGAGAGGAATGCCTAGGTCCCGCCCAAGCTCAAGAAGAGCCCCATTTATCCCTGCTCAGTTGCAGATGAGAGTCCCTTTTCCTGTTCTGTCGGGAAAGGATTCCCGGCACACCACTCACATCCCAGGAGGAGGCGCTCCCACCAGGAAAATCGGGAGGAGTATCAGGTGTCGGGGCAAAATTCACAAAGACCCCCAAATGCCTCGTCTACTAAACATGAACCTGACTGCCCTGCACTGCCTCCACTGTCACGCTGAGGCTAGATGCCCAACACACTGGCACGTGTGACAGCCCTGGGGTACCTCGAGGGTAAACAACAGATCCCTGCATCTGCTTTAAGGGATGCCTGGCACTGTTGCTGAAGCTGGGGAGGTAAGCGGCAGTGCACGTCTCCAGGCGAGACGAGGCCTGACTACTCTGTGGGGGCTCCATGGGATTCCCAAGATCTATGTCAGCCCAGTCGAGGAAAGCTCAGGCACTGGCCTCAGCACCAGACGAGTACTGAGGACCCGGTGATGACTGGGGAGGAATCCCCAGTGGTGCATGGCAACTGGCACGGAGACAGGCCTCTCCTGAAGCCACAGCGGCAGGTCCATGGGCTCCCCGAGGTAACTCGAGAAACCCCACCCCAACTTGAGAAAAACCAGAAGCTTCTCCCTTGCAAGGGAAGTGAGTCCCTTATCTGCTGCGGTGTCTCAGTGGAAATCAACCCTTTCCTCTTGGACCTCGAAGGGCTCCTTCACTCCCTTGCTGTGACCCAAGTTCCCTGTCCCACCCATCTCAACTCGAGAGGAACCCCAAGGGACCTGCTGCGACTCAAGAGGTGTCCCGTTTGCCCCTGCTAACCTCCAGATGATGGTACCTTTTCCTGCTCCTTAGGGAAAAGTTTAATGGAGATTACCTCACATCCCAAGATGAGGTGCTCACACTAGGAAAGTCGGGAGGACCATGAGAGTTTGGGTCACCATTCCCAAAGACCCTCAAATGCCTTGTACACTGCAGATGAACCTGACTGCCCTGCACTGCCTTGACTGTCACAATGAGGCTCGACGCTCGACGCACTGGCATGTATGACACCACTTTGGACCTCGAGGGCAAGCCTCAGATCCCTGTGTCCGCTCGACATGGAGCCTGACACTGCTGCTGCAGCTGGTCAGGCAAGTAGCTGTGCACGTTTCCAAGTGAGTCGAGGCCTGTCTCCTCTGTGGGGACCTCAAGGGTATCAGAAGACCCAGGTCAGGATGGTCGAGGAAAGCTCAGGCTCCTGCCTCAGCACAAGTAGAGGACTGAGCTCCCTGAGACGATAGAGGAGGAATCTCCAGAGGCGACTGGCTACTGGCACGAAGACTGGCCTCTCCTGAGGACCAGGAGCGTGTCCCTGGGGTCCCTGTCGTAACTTGACAGGAACCAGCCACAACTTGAGAAAAACCAAAAGATACTCCCCTGCAAGTAGGGGGAGGACCTTGTCCACTGTGGCGTCTCAGGGGACATCACCACTTCTCTCTTGGACCTCAAAAGGGTCGTTCACCTTCTTGCTGTGACTCAAGAAGTTCCTCGTCCCACCCGTCCCCACTCGAGAGGAACATCGAGGGTCCTGCCAAGAATTCAGATGAGCCCCGTTCTCCCCTGCTGACCTCCAGATAAGGTTCCCTTTCCTGTTCTGTGGGGAAAGGATTCCCAGCACTCCCCTCACATCCCAACAGGAGACACTCGCACCAGGACAGTTGGGAGGAGCATCAGGTGTCTTGCCACCATTCCCCAAGACCCCCAAATACCTCGTTCACTCCAGATGAACGTGACAGCCCTGCACTGCGTCGACTGTCACCTCGAGGCTGGAAGCCTGACACATTGGCACGTGTGACAGCCCTGGGTAGTACCTCGAGATCAACTCACAGATCCCTGTGTCCACTCGACGGGGAGCCTTACACTGCTGGTGCAGCTGCGGAGGCAAGCGTCAGTGCACGTCTCCAGGCGAGAAGAGGCCTGACTCCCCTGTGGGGGCTCCATGGGTATCCCACGATTTATGTCACCATGGGCAAGGAAAGCTCAGATACTGGCTTCAGCATCATACGAGGACTGAGGATCCGGCGATGACTGGGGAGGAATCCCCAAAGGACCATGGCAACTGGCATGGAGACTGGCCTCTCCTGAGGCCACAGGGGCGGGTCCGTGGGCTCCCCGTCATCACTCGAGAAACCCTGCCTCAACTCCAGAAAAACCAGAAGCATCTCCCTTGCAAGCAGGGTGAGGCCCTTATCCCCTGTGGCGTCTCGGGGGAAAACACCCTTCCCTCTTGGACCTCGAAGGGCTCCTTCACCCACTTGCTTTAACACAAAAAGTTCCCTGCCTCATCCGTCTAAAGGCGAGAGGAACCCCAAGGGACTTGTTGTGATCCAAGAGGAGCCCCGGTTGCTCCTGCTAAGCTCCAGATGATGGTCCCTTTTCCTGCTCCTTAGGGAAACGTTTCCTGGGGCTTCCCTCCATCCCAAGAGGACGTGCTCACACCAGGAAAGTCGGGAGGAGCATCAGGGTTTGGGCCACCATTCCCCAAGAACCCAAATGCCTTGTCCACTGCAGATGAACCTGATTGCTCTGCACTGTCTTGACTGTCACCCCGAGGCCTGACACCCGACATCCTGGAACGTGTGAAAGCACTTTGGACCGCGAGGGCAAGCTCAGATCCTTGTGTCCGCTTGACATGGAGCCTGACACTGCTGCTGCAGCTGGTCAGGCAAGTAGCCATGCACCTGTCCAGGCGAGAAGAGGCCTGCCTCCTCTGTGGGGGCCTCAGGGGTACCCCAAGCCCTAGGTCAGAACGGTCGAGGAAAGCTCAGGATCCGGCCTCAGCACATGTCGAGGACTGAGCTCACTTAGACGATTGGGGAGGAATCCCCAGAGGCGCCTGGCAACTGGCACGGATACTGGCCTCTCCTGAGGCCACCAGGGCGGGTCCAAGGTCTCTCTGTTTAACTCGAGAAACCTCGAGGGAATCGAGAACAACCAGAAGCTTCTCCGTTGTAAGCGGCCCTTATCTGCTGCGTCGTCTCGGGGAAAATCACCCCTTCACTCTGGGACCTCGAAGGGCTCCTTCACCTCCTTGCTGTTTCGCAAGAACTTCCCCGCCCCAGCCGTCTCAAAACGAGAGGAACCTCAAAGGACCCGCTGCAACTAAAGAGGATCCCCGTTTGCCCCTGCTAACCTCCAGATGATGGTCCGTTTTCCTGCTCCTTAGGGAAAAGTTTCCTGGGGTTTTCATCGCATCCCAAGAGGAAAGGCTCACACCAGGAACGTCTGGAGGAGCATCAGGGGTTGGGCCACCATTTTCCAAGACCCAAAAGTGCCTTGTCCACTGCAGATGAACCTGACTGCCCTGCACTGCCTTGACTGTCACCCCGAGGTTTGACGCCCGAAAACCTGTCACGTGTGACAGCCCTGGGTATTACCTGAAGGGAAAGCCAGAGATCCCTGTGTACACTCAACATGAAGCTTGACACTGCTGCTGCAGCTGGTCAGGCAAGTAGCCGGGCACGTGTCCAGGCGATACGAGGCCTGTCTCCCCTGTGGGGGCCTAAGTGGTACTCCAAGACCTAGGTCAGGACGGTCGAGGAAAGTTCAGGCTCCGGGATCAACACAAGTCGAGGACTGAGCACCCTTAGACCATTGGGGAGGAATTCCCAGAGGCGTCTGAAACTGGCACGAAGAATGGCCTCTCCTGAGGCCACAGGGGTGAGTCCCTGTGGTCCCTGTTTTAACTTGAGAAGACCCCGCAACAACTTCAGAAAAACGAAAAGATTCTCCCCTGCAAGCGGGGTGAGGACCTTGTCCGCTGTGGTGTCTCGGTGGAAACAACCCCTTCTCTCTTGGACCTGCAAAGGGTCGTGCACCTCCTTGCTGTGACCCAAGAAGTTCCCCGCCCCTCCCATCCCCACCGGAGAGGAACACCGAGAGTCCCGCCAAGAATGAAAAGGAGCCCCGTTCTCCCCTGTTGAGCTCCAGATGAGGGTCTGGTCAGGCAAGTAGCCCTGCACGTGTCCAGGCGAGACGAGGCCTGTCTCCTCTGTGGGGGCCTCAGGGGTACCCCAAGATCTAGGTCAGGACCGTCGAGGAAAGCTCAGTCTCCTGCCTCAGTACAAGTCGAGGACTGAGCACCCTGAGACGATTGGGGAGGAATCCCTAGAGGCGCATGCCAACTCGCAAGGAGACTGGCCTCTCCTGAGACCACAAAGACGAGTCCATAAGGTCCCCATCGTAACTCGAGAGGACCCTGCCACAACTTGAGAAAAACCAAAAGATTCTCCCCTGCAAGCCGGGCGAGGACCTTGTCCGCTGTGGTGTCTCGGGGGAAATCACCCCTTCTCTCTTGGACCTCCAAAGGGTCGTTCACCTTCTGGTTGTGACCCAAGATGTTCCCCGCCTCACCTGTCCCTACTGGAGAGGAATACCGAGGGTCCCGCCAAGTATAAAAAGGAGCCCCGTTATTCCCTGCTGAGCTCCAGATGAGGGTCCCTTTCCTGCTCTGTTTGGAAAGGGTTCCCAGCCCTCCCCTCACATCCCAAAAGGAAATACTCGCACCAGGGAAGTCAGGAGGAACATTAGGGGTCTTGCCACCATTCCCCAAGAACCCAAATATCTCCTTCACTCCAGATGGACCTGACTGCCCTGCACTGCGTTGACTGTCACCCCGAGGCTCGAAGCCTGACACACTGGCACAAGTGACAGCCCTGGGTAGTACGTCGATGTCAAGTCACAGATCCCTGTGTCCACTTGACGGGGAGTCTTATACTGCTGCTGCAGCTGCGGAGGCAAGTGGCAGTGCACGTCTCCAGGCGAGACAAGGCCTGACTCCGCTGCGGGGGCTCCATGGGAACCCCAAGATTTATTTCAGCATGGGCGAGGAAAGCTCAGGTACCGGCTTCAGCACCAGACGAGGACTGAGGACCCGATGATGACTGGGGAGGAATCCCCATAGCACGTGGCTACTGGCACGGAGACTGGCCTCTCCTGAGGCCACAGGGGCGGGTTCATGGGCTCCCCGTCCTAACTCGAGAAACCCTGCCACAACTCGAGAAAAACCAGACGCTTCTCCTTTGCAAGCAGGGTGAGGCCCTTATCCAATGTGGCGTCTCGGGGGAAATCACCCCTTCCCTTTTGGACCTTGAAGGGCTCCTTCATCCCCTTGCTGTGACCCAAGAAGTTCCCCAGATCACCCGTCTTAACTCGACAGGAACCCCAAGGTACCCGCTGCGACTCAAGATGAGCCCCGTTTGCCCCTGCTAAGCTCGAGATGATGGTCCCTTTTCCTGCTCCTTAGGGAAAGGTTTCCTGGGGCTTCCCTCGCATCCCAAGAGGAGGTGCTCGCACCCGGAAAGTCGGGAGGAGCATTAGGGGTTAGGCCAACATTTCCCAACACCCCCAAATGCCTTGTCCACTGCAGATGAACCTGACTACCCTGCACTGCCTTAACTGTTCACCTCGAGGCTCAACGCCTGAAACACTCGCACGTCTGACAGCCCTGGGTAGTACGATGAGGGCAAGCCACAGATCCCTGTGTCCGCTCGACATGGAGCCTGACACTGCTGCTGCAGCTGGTCACGCAAGTAGTCGTGCACGTGTCCAGGTGACATGAGGTCTGTCTCCTCTATGGGGGCCCCAAGGGTACCCCAAGACCTAGGTAAGGACGGTCAAGGAAAGCTCAGGCTCTGGCCTCATCACAAGTTGAGGACTGAGCACCTTGAGACTCTTGGGGAGGAATCCCCAGAGGCGCCTGGCTACTGGCATGGAGACTGGCCTCTCCTGAGGCCACAGGGGCGAGTCCCTGGGATCCCCGTCATAACCCGAGAGGACCCCGCCACAACTTGAGAAAACCCAAAAGATTCTCCCCTGAAAGAGGGATGAGGACCTTGTCTGCTGTGGCGTCTCGGGGGAAATCACCCCTTATCTCTTGGACCTCCAAAAGGTCGTTCACCTTCTTGCTTTGACCCAAGAAGTTCCCCGGCCCTCCCATCCCCACTTGAGAGGAACACCGAGGGTCCCACCAAGAATAAAAAGGAGCCCTGTAACCTCTGCTGAGCTCCAGATGAGGGTCCCTTTCCTGCTCTGTTGGGAAAGGGTTCCTGGCGCTCCCCTCACAACCCAACAGGAGACACTTGCACCAGGACAGTCGTGAAGAGCATCAGGGGTCTTTCCACCATTCCCCAAGACCCCCAAATACCTCGTTCACTCCAGATGAACCTGACTGCCCTGCACTGCATCGACTGTCACCACGAGGCTCGAAGCCTGACACACTGGCACGTGTGACAGCCCTGGGTAGTACCTCGAGGTCAAGTCACAGATCCCAGGTGGTCCTGTCATCTCGTACCTCTTCCCGTAAAGCTGGCAGCTAAGGGAATGTGGTAAGTGTAAAACTGGGTGACAATAGACTGTGTTGAATATGTGAATCTGGAGCTCTGAATAGCTGATTAGCTGTGGAGTAGCTGTCCCCATGTCGGCGTTTCTGTCAACGAATGTGCCATTGATGCTCTAGTGTGACTGTCCGGGACCCTGCCCCCCCAACCCGGGTGGCAGGGACCTCCACGTGGCAGCCCCCAGGCTTGCTCTCTCCAGCTCACCCACCCTCTAGAAGTTTCCCCACCCTCAGTAAGAGTGGGTGCTGCAGGTGTGTGTGTGTCCTTGTGCCCCGTGTGACATTGCATGACTAACCACAGTCTGTGTTTGCACGCTTCCTTCTGTGCTCTTGGGACCAAGCAGCGTGGTGGGAATGCAGAGGCTGGATTGTGCTACAGTCAGAACTTACTCCTGCTGAGCTTTGGGGTGAGTACAGGCCGGCCTGGTCCTGCAGGGTCACGGAGACCACTCCCTAGGAGTGGAGGGTCTGCAGGTCTCCGGAGGTTGCGCCCGTGAGAGGAGCCCTCAGCAGCAGAGAACGTGACCTTGGCACTCGCCTGCCACCTGAGTGGTCAGAACATGGCCTGAGTCTCCCTTGCGTCCGTGCACACAGGTGTCCCTCCCACAGCAGCAGTGCTGCTGGCCATGTCCTGCGTGCACGTTCTCAGAGGGGACAGGGCCCAGAGCATCAGGGTTCACAAGGCTGCCCTGCCCTGGGCTTCTCCATCCAGAGGCCAGTGTTTAACGCAAAAGTGCCCTGGCATATGGGGGTCAGCCACCGCGGAGGGGCCAACCTCCCTTGCAGGTGCTGCTCTGGGCGGTCCTCTGGTGGTTCCAGCCCGGGAGCCCAGCCCTGCTCGAGCCACTCTGAGAGCAGGAGGCTGTCTGCTCTGTCCTGTTCACATCTCAGCTGGAAAGCTGGATTGGGTTTTAAGGTTTTTTACCAGCAGCTTTTAGCTATATGTCAGAATAAAGTCAGCCACAGAGTTCTCTCCTTGATCTGCCTGGTCCTTGTTTCTCTGAATTCTCAAAGCAGCTGAAGCCCAGAATGGGGTGAGGGTGACGGTGTCTGGAGAGGAGGGGCTCGGCATCAGCCACCATCCCAGGACTGACTCGTCTATGTGTTTGTTTCCAGTTTACCCGCACTATTTCTGTAAGTGATTATACAGCGTCCAGAATACGAGAAAGGCTACATTTTAAACTTGATGCAGGCTTTAATCTGTCAATACTTGTTATATGGACCATAAGATATTTTATTACAGTTTTTACTTAGTGAAAAATTCATGAATACCATAGAGAAAATATTTTAAAAGTTAATGTTTCTTATATTTATGTAAACTTATGACTTCATTTATAGACTTACTTTTTCTTATATATCCAGGTGATGAATATCCTTTCAGATCAGTTCATGTGCTGATACCTGATTTTAGTCTTTCAAATGATTGTACTATAATACTTGTCTGTATAAATCCTACGAACAAATATAGGGCTTTTGCAAATGATGCATTTATTGTAATTACACTTGTTTAATTTTTAAATGTTAAACCATGAGAGAAGGGGTTTCACCATGATTCTAGAATCATCATGACACGGTGTACATTATCCTTCCAGAATGTAACCAAGCTCTCCACCAATCACTCTGAAATGAGTGAACTTAATTTCAACCAATTGTTGTATTTTCACGACTGACCTAAACTGTACTTTCTTTCTGGGAAGAAATGCTTTTTGTCTGCAGAGTGAAGCGATTTAAAAGTACTGGGTGTTAAATGTGAGCTTCTAATAAAATTTGGGCTGAAAAGTTAACTAGAAGAAGACTATGAAAATCTCTCCTGTAACCTAGTCTCTGTGGACCCAGATCCCTCCTCTCCGGTGTGACTCTTCGAGGACCAATCGGGATGCCCTGCATCCGCTGGGGAGCCATCGAGCTGGATAGTGAGGGCGCCACATCCCTGACAGACAGACAGCATCGTGCAGCTCTGACAAAGGCCTTATTTTTTCCGATCTAAATCATCTTTTTACATCTGTTTGTAAACATGTTTAAAGAATGGACCTAGGCATACATTTTTAGATTTTGATGACATGGCCATTTTGGATAGTATAAGTAGCAAATGTAACTTTTACTTTTTCAGCAGCACATTAAAAAAGCCAGCAAGAGATGCATTCAGATCACGGTGCCTTTTCAGATCATGGTGCCTTATTATGCAGCTGATATCTCAGTAGACACAGACGGCATTGTCTCTTTACATGTGTGCTCTGCCTTTACTTGTACAATTCATTGTTAACATTCTGATTTTCTATTAATCTTTTGTGAACTTCCTAAATATGTGACAAAGTATGTACAGTCTACGTTTGAACTATTTTTATCACAGTATTATTTATTGCTTTCTTTCAAAAAAGTACTGAAGCAAAATTTCCCACTGCCAATAAAGAGTGCCGAGGGTAAGCTGTACTCTCAGTGAGAACAGACCAGAGCTGGTAATGGGAGCCTGTGTCATCACATGGACATTCTGTTAAGACAAACGGATGGATACAATGGAAAGGCTAGAAGGCGGAAGTAGAGGGGTTCCCAAAGGACGACCGACCTGGTATTCATGTCCTTGGCTCCAGAGACAAGGGACTCCATCACTTCAGCACCTGCGGGGACAGGGCCCCTCTGCTGCTGAGGCGTGGCCAGCGGGCCGAGGGTGGGAACAAAGTGCCGGTGTCAAGGCTCACCGTGGATCCCAGGGCGAGGTGGCCGAGGGCAACCCTGACGTGGACCCAAATGATGCACTAGGGAGTGTGCATGTGCACACTTGTGTGTGGGAGCTTTTCATGGTATTTTAGTCAACAGTCTTTATTATCATCAGGGGTCTTGCCACCATTCCCCAAGACCCCCAAATACCTCATTCACTCCAGATGAACCTGACTTCCCTGCACTGCGTCGACTGTCACCCCAAGGCTCGAAGCCTGACACACTGGCACGTGTGACAGCCCTGGGTAGTACCTCGAGGTCAAATCACAGATCCCAGGTGGTCCTGTCATCTCGTACCTCTTCCCGTAAAGCTGGCAGCTAAGGGAATGTGGTAAGTGTAAAGCTGGTTGACAGTAGACTGTGTCGAATATGTGAATCTGGAGCTCTGTGAATAGCTGAGTAGCTGTGGAGTAGCTTTCCCCATGTCTGTGTTTCTGTCATCGAATGTGCCATTGATGCTCTAGTGTGACTGTCCCGCACCCTGCCCCCCAACTCGGGTGGCATGGACCCCCACGTGGCAGCCCCCAGGCTTGCTCTCTCCAGTTCATCCACCCTTTATAAGTTTCCCCACCCTCAGTAAGAGTGGGTGCTGCAGGTGTGTGTGTGTCCTCGTGCCCCGTTTGACATTGCATGACTAACCACAGTCTGTGTTTGAACGCTTCCTCCCGTGCTCTTGGGACCAAGCAGCGTGGTGGGAATGCAGAGGCTGTATTGTGCTACAGTCAGGACTCACTCCTACTGAGCTTTGGGGCGAGTACATGCCGGCCTGGTCCCACAGGGGCACGGAGGCCACTCCCTAGGAGTGGAGGTTCTGCAGGTCTCCAGAGGTTGCGCCCGGGAGAGGAGCCCTCAGCAGCAGAGAAAGTGACCTTGGCGCTCACCTGCCACCGGAGTGGTCAGAACATGGCCAGAGTCTCCCTTGCGTCCGTGCACATGGGTGTCCCTCCCACAGCAGCAGTGCTGCTGGCCATGCCCTG